>CANYCX010052529.1:0-24989 GCA_948193385.1 Breynia disticha f. nivosa
CATGAGTTATGAAACCCCGTAAGCAACACTACCGAAATGGAAAAATTTTCATGCATTTGTATATTTATCCACAGTGTATAATTAATAACTTTCATCCCAATATCAAAGAATTGAGTCATTATACACATGCACAAACAATTGGATTCAATAAACCTCCAAAACAAGCAAATTTTTAATGCTGTGAACAGTGCCAAACGGTTTGGAGAACCAGGTGGCCCAGACCGTTTCTCGAACCGTTTGGGCATTCTGGAATGCCTTGAAATTGAAACGATTTGGGGAACCAACTATCCAGGCCATTCCTCAAACCGTTTGGGCCTTCTAGAATGTGAAAAAATGGAACAATTTGGGGAACCGGTTGACCAAACCGTTCCCCAGACCGTTTGGTCTCCTGTATCCAAAATTTTAGCACATTTGCACTTAATCATTCAACCAACAACATCTAAATTCATAATCAACATTCCACATATCAAGCAATAGAATTCCAAACCAAACTTTATCTTCATAAACAACCTTGTACCAAACAAACACATATTACAACCTTTCAAAACATGATACATTCCACTCATAAACATTCAATGATCATCAACCATTCACAAACACTTATCCACACACCCAAACTTCATTTCCATCCACATTTTCATATAAACATCAATTATAACTATCAAGTCATTCAACATATCCCATATACCACAAACATAAAGTGACATATAAATCAATCTCACAACAATCAAAATTAAGCCAAATCAACAAGCCGTAACATGCTTAGCAATACACAAGTATGCAAACATGATGAAATGAGGATGCATGTTATCTAATGCATCACATAACATGATCACCCAAGATTCCAATTAAATTTTCTCATTTTCACCTTTTCTTGGTCATATTATTTGATGTTTTCAAATGGGCCTCGTCGGCCGGGAGTATTGTGGTTATAATTACTATGGACCATAGATTTAAACGCCCTTACTTAGCCTGAATCACGCCCATACTTGGCCAGGCACGCTCGAACACTAATAAGTGAACTGAGGCTTCCACGGTGCCCCAGTATAGGACATATCAAGTACTATTCATTAAAGTACGCTCCCAAGAGCCATAACCACTCCCTCATTTTTAATTTCTGCTCCCAAGAGCCATCATTTTAATTATATGCTCCCCATGAGCCCCATATGCATGCATGATATATGAATCATCATATAACACAATCATGCATGTTCATGCCATGCTACATCATCAAATGTGGAATTCAACCACAACAATCTCAACGTACCATAACATAGCTACACATATTCATACCAAGCAACAATATATGTTCAAGCCATCCTTAACATTCAACGAAGTCTCACCAACAACATAAATACTCCACAATCCTCCACTTTTCACATCATATCAACTTCCACATCGTATCAACAACTCAAATACATACCAAATACATAACCACTTATCCAATAACCACTCATACAAGCAACACATTGCGTAACACTCAATCAATCAGACCACACATTTCTCATGCAAGAAACATACAAGCAAAAGAAGTTGCGCTCGTGTTACTTACCTCACAAAACACTCCTAATAGATCGGTTGTGAACCTCCCTCGCTGTGATTCATATTTCCGATTATCAACATCATAGTTACTCATTATAATCTAGCATTCAATCATACAAAGTAAAAAGAATGCTACAATATGCATGTTTTATTCATGTACTTGCTCTTTTCAATTTATTCTTCCATAAATTCTCTCTCTAATGTTCTTCCCTAACCACCACATTTATTTCTTCTCACCAACTGTCATTAATGCTTCCACCAGTGCATTTAGGTACAATTTTATGATTCTTACACTCCCACCTAGGATAAACATCCTAATTGTTATCTTTACCTCTCTAAAATCCCTAAACATTTTCCTACCCTTATTTCTATCTCTCTCATCATTCAATACCCAAATAAATTGACACTTAAAATACTACCAATAGACCCCAAAGAATCTTACCTAAGCAACGAAACTCGAAAAAGAACTCCGGTCTAGGAAACCCAAATTTGTCACTTTATAGGGGTCACTTTCAAACACCGATTTTGGATACCTAATGCATGTTTTAACATAAAAATGGTTACTAGTGGATAGTATACACATTAAGCTTTCCAACAAGCTATTATTTACTTGAATCAGAGCTAATTGTGAGAGATATGTGATCGAAAACCTAGGGCTAATGACAAAAATGTGATTCATCCAAACCATCAAGAAAAACTTACTGGAATTTGCTCACAGACTGTTGTTGAAACTCCTTAGCACAAGGGTTTTACGAGGAAAGATGATAGTTAGGGTTTCTAAGCTTTTGAAGAGAGTTGGAGAGAGAGAGTATGGAGAGAAATGTAGAGAACGATGGTTTGGTATGGAAAGAAAGAAATGTTAAGCTTATAAAGCTTTTTGGTTGGACGGTTTTGCCCTTTTGGCTCTTTACGTCTTAACCCACGTTCTTGCTCAGTTCAACTAATCTCGATTCTTATTATTTTTTTCTCACTTTTCCTCAACTTTATATTTTATACTTTTCGCAAAAAATTTATTCATATTTTTATTAAATATTTTATTTAAATTTATAATAAAACGTAAAATAGAGGGTGTTACAGTCCCATCATCAACATAGGACATGACCTCAGTCATTATATCACCATATTTTTTTACAAGAAAAAACTATTGTCCAAAGGAAAGCCTCCCTTCAAAACACGAATTTTGCCATCATCCTTCAGTGAGACAACATCACCAATGTTACCAAGAAAATTTATATATTTGTACTTTATAGTCTTCTTCTTAAGAGTTCTTAGTCTATGCTTCTTTGGAACATAAACTAGATCAAATCTTGTCGATTCTGCGGGCAATACATGTTCCTATTTAGCCATCTTAATTTTTGCATCTCCTTGTAATAACATGTTGTCCATATTCTGTAATCCCACATTTTGTTCGTCTTTTACCATAAAATCACCAATTGCTTAACGATCATCATCCTTGCTTGTCCCCTTAACCATTTCACCCTCATTTTTGTGGTCAATATCAACAAAAGCACAAACTTTCTAACAAAATGTAATAAAAAAAATTATACAAAAAAAATATTCAACAACAAACATTTTTTTTATGCAATAAAAAATACATTTATGTTCATTTTTGTTTATACAATTCACCTCAAATAAAACAAATAATACAATAATTTCTGTTTATATATTCAATTATGTCCATTGTTGTTCATTAGTAAGAACAAAAATTAACAAAAAAGTACACATTTGTTCAAACCTATTCAGTACCCCCTCCCACTCTCCCTCAAATAATTTTGCATATCATTACAAAGTCAATTCATACATAACCTTAGATGTCCAAAACAACAAAAAGTTACACTGAACAAAATTACATACTTTCAACATTCATCCTATAGCCGAACTACATATTACAAATAACTTATCAAAATATTCATTTTAAAACATCCAAAATTACACAACAATTAATTAATAAGATTCCCACAACATTAGTGATTATCAATTATCATCACTGATAATTGGCAAAAGTACCTTGCAGCCAACAGAATAACGCAAGATCAAATGCATTAACACTAGAATCTCCAGCAACATCATCTAGAGTTGTCACTTCTTCAATGATAGGCTCCTCTGGAAAAGATGCATGTTCATATTTCTCTCCTAAATAATCACGACTTGCAAACTAACTGTGATTGGTAAATCTTTTTCCATAGCAATAGGAACAGTGTTGGGAAGCTCTAACTATATAACAAAAATGAACACAAATCAACAAATATGATTGACAAAATTATGAAAAGATAATAATATAATTTAGACACAAAGTTAATATACGTACTCCAGGGAAGTTAAAAATTTCTGTGCATATATTGTTGTACTCCAATTTTGTACTACCCATTGGATGCCAACTAACCAAACGAGGATGTCCATTATCATCCATCTTCTTAGCATACGACCCATTAATCCTCGGGAAACATTCATAAAATCATGCATAAAAAGCAGTTGGACTTCTATAAACATAATAGTGATAATGATAAGTACCTTTGGGAGGTCCTTCCTTTGCAACATGTTTTAGCTAACTTACCTTTCATTGATGATAGAAACAACTGATAACTAGATAAACCCCACGGATATTCTGTGTACAACCCAAACTCGACAATAGAAAAATCCTCCTTAGTCAACCTTTTCAAAGAAATATTAAAAAGCAAAAATTTGTTAACATCACAGCAATTTTTACCACGTCATCCTCATCAGTCACCCACCTGTTAACAAGCAACTCCCTCAAATAGCTCCTTTCAATCTCAGATTTTTTAGGAAAATATCTTTCATTTTGCCTTTAATGGTGCGGTTCAAACTATAAGTAATCCAATTCACTAACCACCTTCAATCATGTCATTATGGAAAATTTCTCCAATCCAAACTTCAAATATATACTGGCAAACTTAAAAAGCATCGACTTTGCATCTTTACATGTAGCTTCTCTTTACAAATAGTGTAATAACTGGGCTTGAACATTAATGCTTTTTAAATTCAACATCCAACCAAATATGGCTCTCTTAAACTTCTTTATAGCACCATCAGATAAATGTGATTTGAGAAATTCAAAAATATCAGCCAATGACATAAAGAAACTCTCAACTTGAAATATTTTTTGGCTGGATCAACAAATCATCGTCCTATTAAATAAGAAAGATATACAAAAATTCATCTCTATTCATAAATGTTCTAATATTTCATAAACAAATGACTCCAAGACAACAAACACAAGTGAATTTTAAATTTAATGTTGTTCATAACTGATCATAATGTTCAAGTAATTTCTACACATTTGGCACCAACACATCACATATGTAAAAGAACTAAAATTTAAAATTTGTTTAGAAATGTTCATAATTGTTCTTAAAAACACACACATTCACTCTATAACAAACGTACACAATTCATATAGAGAAATCGTAATGTTGTTTATATATGCTTAGATATGTTCAAACTATTCCCACATAATTTGAAAATGACATACTAAAAACACAAAAAAATATGAATCTAAATATGTTCAAAACTGTTCAAAATTGTTCATTCTAGAACACAAAAATTTCACTTAAACATAACATACACTACTGACATGAAATTTCTTCATTGTTCATATATGTTAAAAACTGTTCAAGTAGAACATAAACAACTAACTCTAGAACATCTCACATAACAAATATAAAATATTACATTTGTTCGTATATGTTCAAATCAGTACTATCAATTCGTATTTATTTCTCTCCAACACAACACAATCAATTGGATAGTTCAAATTTGTTCACAATTGTTTAAGTGTGTTTAAAAACCTATGTCTACCTAACTCATAACACATATGAAACAGACAATGCACGCAAACCCTAAAAATTTATCACTTATGTTTATAATTGTTTCTGGCTGTTCATGGTAACAATAAAAAAGACATTCAACACATTCATATTGTAACATTCTGAGAATTTTTCGTCTTAGCATTATGAAAAATAAATGTTTAAACATTAATACATAAAGGTTGATCAAAGGTTGATATGAGGTTGAGAGGAAAGAACCAAAGAAAAAGGAGAAATGTAGGATTTAGTAGAGTACACGTTGTGGAGGTGAAAGTATGCAGTCTCAACACGACCACGCGTACTTCACATGCTACCATGTGTAGTGTGTTGTTTGCTTGAAAAAAATATAAATTGAACAACCGAGAATTGCACAGAAAACTTAATATAGCCAACTTCATTTCAAGAACCAAATTGAGAGAAAGAAAGCTGAGAAAAGTGAGGTTTTGATTAGAGGAAGAGCTTTGGGGATTTATTTTGCCATCAATCATCCAAAGTTCATAAGGTAAGTAAGGTTAGGTTTACTTAAGATTGATGTTAAGGCTTATGGTTTGAGTTTGCTAAATGATATAATTGTTAATGAATGTTTTGATTGCTGGAAATGATGAAATGAAGAGTAAGAAACTTGGATTGATTGTATGTATGTGCTAGGAAGGATTTGAAGAAGAAAACTTGATGGAAAAGAGTGAAAACCTAAGGTTTAGTTAAGGTTTACAAATGGTTGATGATGGAAATGAGAATCTTTTTGAATTCTTATGTTTGAATGGACATTGATGCTGGAATCATATGTTAGTGAATGATTAGAACTTAAAGGAAACCGTGGAAATGATTTAGATAAGGTAATATTTAATTAGATGGAACTTGATAAGGTTAATGTATAAGAAAGAATGGAGAATAGTTGATTTATGAATGTTTTTCTGATGATTTTAGATTGGTTTTATCTGTGAATGGTTTGATTACATGATAATGGTTTGATATGATACTAATTTGATATTGACAAGATATATGATTTCATATCTTGAATTTATGTGTTGTTATTGCTTACCATATTGGGATGTTAAGTTAATTGATATCTTAACTTGCCTACTGATATTGTTAAGTTAAGAATGGATAAGAATGTAAATGTTATATCATTTGATTGTCAATATATGACCAATGTGCGAATATGAAACACGTGTGAATGGTTGTATGATTAGGATAAAGGAAGATCATATCTCGTGTTGGGATATTGATTTTCCCTACGCTCATTTAATTATACGAATTAAGTATTGTGTAAGAAGCTTACTGAGTATTGAGAAATACTCACCCTTTGTTTGTCTTGTCTAAATGATGCGTAGGACACAGATAGCTGCCATTGGACCAGAGCTGCAGTGATCTTACTCTGGATAGTTGTTGTTAGAGGTCAAGCTCCATACATATGTTTTTGTGTGCTTCCACTTTTGAGATTGTACATATTTGTACATATTTGTACATGTTCATATTTTGAGTTTGAAATGTTTTCAAATTTGATTTTGTTTCAGCTGTAAACTTTTTATGTTACTGATATTTGGGCCGAGTTTGTTTATGAAATGAATATTTCATTTTCTCTCTCCTCTATTTTCACTCTGATTTATTATTATTATTATTATTATCAAAAGAATATGGTTTTTCAGGATAAATGGATTTTGAAAGTGAGCTTCACGCATATAAACTGCAATAACCAACTCCATAAACCGTACCCTCATAACAGCACTGCCCTCTGATTTACGCTTTTTAAGCGTAAAAGACCCTTTTTTTGGCTCTCCTCCTTTCATCTTTCTTTTTTGTTAGCACCCATAACTTTCTTTGCCTCTCTTTCTTGGTCCTTTTTTCTTTTAATATCCATAGCTTTCTTAGGATCCATTAACTAATACAAAAAGAAAAGAAACCAACCTATTGATTAAAGAAAGAATATCATAACTTTGTAAAAACAATTAAAAACTATATTTTACTCAAAACAACATAGTAAAAATTGATTCTTTCACGATGATTCAACAAAAAACTATATTTCACTTAAAACAAATAAGTAAAAATCGATTCTTTCACATTGATTCAACAAAATGTGATGACAATCGTCAAGAATAGAGCAACATATACACACCTGAACCCAAATAATGAACAAAGAAGATGTTTTGCATAAAAAAGTGGTGTTCTGAAACTTAGTGAGAAAGAGAGAGTTTGAAAGGAAACCGATGGAAAGGATGAGAGAGAATTTGAAATTTTTTTTCAAGATTTTATTTCTTAGGAAGGAAATAATAATCACATTTTTGTATTTCTCTTGATACGAGGAGAAAAATTCGGCTCCTTTTTTAAATGCTTCATTTAAAACAAACGTGACATTTTTGAACTCTTAAAAAATCAACCGGGCATATTCAAATTCATAAATAGATAAATTTTTATTTTTTACCAAGTCAAAACATAGGTTGCCATTTTTGAATAAATAAACCCAATACATGGTAGATCGCATAATTTTCTATAAAATTAATCAATTTGTAAGGTTTGGGATTCCTTATTGAAAAAAATGTCATTTAAATTTAGAAATTATAACCAGCTTCACAATCTTTATTATAAATATAACCAACCTTCACTTTAAAACCAACATAATAACGTGATCCTCAAATTGTGGAGGCATTCATTATCTTTTTAAATTCAAGATCCTATATTTCAGCAAATTATATCCAAAGATCAATCTTCAAAACACCCAATCACAAACAAAATTTGCTCTCATCCATCATAAAAATTCAACAACAAACTTTTTAAAATATTCTCAAAATAATTACAATCAAAAATCATGTTAGGAGAAATTTTTCAATACTCATCAACCTAGGTACATTATTGAATGAAATCAATGTAATCGATGTAAATTTTTTATTAGAATTGATCATGATCAAATTGCGAAATTGAAATATGGTCTTCTTCTTTTTTTTTTTTCATTTCTCTTCGTAAGTTCACACATGTTCACATATAAAGTATTAAAGCAAGTTCACCAAATCACAAAACCATCTTCGAACAAAGTTTACAAAAGTTTACATTATACATATTGAGAATAATTTATTCACATTAGTTTACATAACATATGTATGTAAAATAAAGTTCGAAATTTATCTTCTAAAGTTCATAAAGGTTTACATAAAGATCATTGCAAGTTCACAGATCATCAAATCCGTATTTATAAAAGTGTTCACAAAAGTTCACATTACGCAAATTGAGAATAATCTATTCACATTAGTTCATGTGATATATGTATGTAACAATAACATCAATGAAAGTTCACACTTGTTAACAAAAGTGAAATTACAATAATTTTTAAAAAATATTTTATTATTCACATTTGTTCGCATATTGGTTATTAAATGTATTTTTTCCATATTGCAGGCAGATTGAATCCAAAAAATTTAAATTCTTCTCAAATAAAAATATATCTAAAATACATCACATGTGTTTTTTAATTGTGTGAACTTAAAATTTCTAATAACAATTTAATTAAGGATTTTATAATGAAAATATAAATTTACAAATAGAATATAAAAAGAATACATTGACCAAACAATTACTTGAATAATTGACTATTGAAATTATAAAAAAATTGATGAAAAGAAAATAAGTCAGATATAAGATCACAAATATAAGTTCACATAGCGTTGACTCATTATGGAATTGATGAACAATAAAGTTCACAAAGGTTCGCAGAAAACTGTGAATATTTAATTTCATTAAAAGTATATTAGGTTGAATTGATTTCTTGAAAAGATTTGGAGTCATTAGAAGTATAGGTTTGGTTAAATACTCTATTTGGGTAGCACAGGGTTTGATTAAATATACTATTTGGGTAGTATAATTATACTAGGTCCAAAATAGGGTTTGTGTCTAAAATGAGGTTTGTTTGACACCTATATATAGTGACTTGTACTTTTCTCTTGTAAGTCTTGTGGCTTCCACCTTTTGGTCGCTGAATAATAGAATAACTTCTTTTCTGCACGTGGATGTAGGTTGCATGGACTGAACCACATAAATTCTTGTGTGCTCTCTTGTTTCTGCATTACCTTTATCGCATAATTTACTGACAAAATAAGTTCACATTAGTTCACATATAAAATGCACAACCTTGTAATATTCATATTTGTTCATAAAAAATTGCTTAATACTATTATTATAACAAAAAAATACATCCCTTAAACATATTTCTAATTCTTATTACTCTCATAATTCAACTATTGCTTCATATTTTTATAGTTATATAGCAAATGAGCAATTCTCCCCTTATAACAATCAGTCTTGAAGTAATCCAAAAAAAGATGAATACTATTGGCAGAATAGAATTCTGAGAATGCCATTATTTAAGCACTAAAACCTTGTTAATAAAATGGATACTTACAAAGTTCACATATGTTCACAATACATAATAAAATGATAAAAAAATACTTGTTTTTAAATGTCCAAAGAAGTTCACTCAAGTTTACATAAAATAACATATAAAATTTCAACTGATAGGTTTTCAAAGTTCACATAAGTTCACAATACATTATAAACATGATAAAAACACTTGTTCTTAAATGTTCACAGAAGTTAAGATATAAAATTTAAAATGATATGTTTACAAAGTTTATATATGTTCACAATACATCATAAACATGATAAAAACACTTGTTCATAAATTTTCATAGAAGTTTACATAGGTTCACATAAAAAAAATTTATTCTATTACCAAAAATGACGAACTAAATGCATATCAATGCTCCAAAAAAAATCAAATCTCATTTAGTAAGTTCACAATAGTTCACATTTTTAATATAACAATTCCTATAGAAATCCTAAAAGTTGTAGTTCACAAAAGTTCACAAAATTAGACCATCCGATTTAGCCTTAACTCATCATACTTAAAACAAATGATAATATGAAAATTATTACTAAAATTCACAATAGTTTACTAAACAAAACCATACAAAAAAACACCCAAACAAATGAAAGCCAAACTAGATAGAAGAAAACCATTACCGGAGGAGCGCCAAGATTAATACTGCCGTTAAACCCATGATTTTTTGGATTTCTTTGATTTTTCACTGTTACTTCTGATGAATCATTCACTATTGTAAAAAAATATAAAAAAGATTAAAATAGAAGTTAAGAAAAAAATACAACATGCAACACGTCAATTGAAAAACACATGCCAACGACTGTGAAAACACAATATATAGAAAAAACACTTGATCAAATAATAAGAAATTGAAAAAAAGATTGTAGTGCTTATCATCGATCGGAGAATGACGAGTGGGAGAATGGTAGAACCGTCGATCGAAGAATGAAAACGAGTGATAGTGAGAAAGAAAACGAGAGAGAAAGAAAATGGATTGAAAAGAAAAAAAATAACGTCGTTTGGTTTTGTGAAAGGAGTGTTTTGGTTTTCTATTTTTGGGGGCGTGAGAAATAAGAAGTAGATTTAGGATATTTGATTTTTAGATTGTATTTCTTTAACTATTTAAAGTTGGCCATATTTACAAGTCAAATCTTCAAATTGTTATTATCACAACATACAAAATTAAAAGTGATTAAATTTATAATTCATTAAACACATGGTACATAATCACAAAGTCAAAACTCAAAACTGACACGAGGGATTAATTACTACTTTTGACATAATAGTTTTATATGATCTCATGTACTTATGATATCATGACAAGTGCGAGACATGAAACAAGTCACTCTTCTTCTACTCTATCATTTCCTTGATATCATTTTTTATACTGACATAAAGAGATTTATGATCTCAACTATAATACAATTTGAGTATGGCCACACGCTACTCAGTCTAACACATCAAAGCAAATGATATCATTTCTCTTATAAGAGTGACAATCTCAATATGGAGTAAGATAAATAATGTATAAATAATGTATAACATTAATTTTTTCCTTATCAACCTCTATACCTTTGCTTGAAACAATATGTCTCAAAATAAGTCCCTTAATTATCATGGAATGACATTCTTCATAGTTCAACACAATAATTTACACACCTTTTCAGCACTTTAACTGGATTTTTCAAACAAGATGTAAAAGAATCAACCCTAAACTATAAATTCATCCATAAATATGTCAATGATGTTCTCCACATAGTTTGAAAATATACTAACCATGAAATGTTGGAACGTGGCGAGAGCATTACAGAGACCAAAAGGCATGCGCCTATAGGCAAAGGTGCTAAATCAGCATGTTAAAATAATCATCTCATGGTGTTTCAATGCTACATGAATTTGATAAAAGCCTGAGTAACTATCTAGACAATAATAGTGAGATTTACCTATTAAACGTTCAAGCATTTTCTAGTAACAGAATTCAACTTCCTATAGTCAAAACAAACAAAGCCAACAATTTTGCACTTGAGTTAGAAGTAACTCACCTTGGTTGCCTGTTACAATAGTTATACCTATTTTTTAGTACAACTTGTGTCAAGACTAACAAACATAAATTATCCTTCCTAAAAGTATACTGAGTATAGCAGGAGTGAAGTTGAATCCACAGAGATCAATAAATTAATTATTTGATAGTTAATTATTAAATTTTGAAATAATTAATTTTTCTTTCAATACTTTAAAATTGGTCTGATTCACTGATTTGATTCCAGTTCATTTACAAATTGGTTTCAATGAGCCTGTTTACTGGTTTGATTGGCTGGTTTGATCCGATTTTTATAACATTGTCTACATTGACAGAAGGAAAGGGGTAGAAGGAGCGGCCTGTCACATACTTAGCAATTTCTTCGAGCCAAGTAGCACGACACTTAGACAACTCAATGGTTTGAGCAGTACTAAGTAAGCCTTGATGAGTGTTATGATGGTAAACACTTAGGAAATTCATAGGCAAAGAGAGGTTTAGCAAGGTAGAGAGTTTGAGATTTTGAATGAATGTATGCTTTGAATTGCACAAGTGCTAAGAGTGTTTACACTTGGAGTTAAGGGCTTTATATAGAGTTTCCCCTTAGTATATTAGAATTTATGTAGAGTATTCTAGGAAAATATCTAGATATTTAGATAGTCAAATCTTGTAGAGGAAGCTAAAGTATGGAGAATTTTGGACATGTTTGAGTATGGTGCAAGCCAAGAAAATTCTGGAACTTCTTGTAAAGTCTAGACAGCCCAAGGAAGATTTTGGTCAGCAAGTAGGATCCTCCTTATCTTCACGCTTACAAGATGCCTCATTGTCAGGAGCATTCGTCCACTTCACCAAGTACTCGATATAGTTAGGCACCTGTGTTTCCTTATAACACAGTCAACTAGGTTGCACTCTACTTCCCTCTAGTACTCAGTGACTACTCCCGTATGGGCTCTCTTGAACTCTTTGCAAGTAGGATCCTCCTTGTCTTTAGGGTAAGGATTCAACATACTCAGATGAAAGATGTTGGGGCTCTTCAACTTCGATGTAATTTCTACTCAGTAGGCTTCCATGACAACACGAGCCAAGATAGGAAATGGCCCTTCATATCGTCGAACCAACCCCTTGTGAACCTTTCTTAAAGCCTTAAACTGATTAAGAGGGAGCTTTATCATCACCAAGTCATTAATACAATATTCCCTCAGTCTCCTATTCAAATCAGCTCATTTCTTCATTCTCTTAGAGGCTTTGTCGACACACACTCTTGTAATGTCTGACTCTTCATGCCATTCCCTTGTGAACTTGTAAGCCGATGGATTGTTCTGGCCATAAGTTGAAGCAATGGCGTTGGAAGTAAGAAGTTGGTACCCCATGATGATCTTCAAGGAGATTTTATTTGTGGACTCACTCCTTTGGAGATTATATGAGAATTAGGAGACATCAAGCTACCTTGCCCAATCTCACTGGTGGCTGCTCACATAATGTCGTAGGTATAACTCCAGCAAAGCATTAATCCTCTCAGTTTTCTCATCACTTTAAGGATGGAAGCTTGTTATAAAGTTTAGGTTGTGCTAAGAAGCATAAGTAATTCCCTCCAAAACTTGGCGATAAAATGCAGATTGCATTCACTTATGATGCTCTTT
This sequence comes from Breynia disticha f. nivosa, assembly GCA_948193385.1. Lineage (NCBI taxonomy): Eukaryota > Viridiplantae > Streptophyta > Magnoliopsida > Malpighiales > Phyllanthaceae > Breynia > Breynia disticha. The sequence continues at coordinate 13,393 of CANYCX010052529.1, forward strand.
AGCAAGTCCCACAACTTCACAATGTTCTTTAGGAATATCCTTGCCGTCCACTTTACAATCCAATGGTACTAGAATGAATTTAGCATACTTGCTAAATCTATCCATAACCACCATTATGCTTCCAAACCCTTTAGACTTGGGTAATGCAACAATGAAGTGCATGGGTGCACTTTCCCAAGGTCTTTCGGCAAAAGGGAGTGGCTCAAGCAACCCTGCTAGTTGTTGTTGTTCTACTTTGTCTTGTTGAAAAATAAGACATGTCTGCACATATGCCTCCGCATCCTCTCATTGTTGCAGCTAATAATAGCTTTTTTGAACCAAGGCAAAAGTTCGATCCATGCTCGAATGTCCATCCCACAAGGATTTATGGCACTCCTTGAGTATCTCTCATCTTAAATTTCCTCATTTTGGCACAAAGACTCGGTTATCCACAGTGTGGAGAAGCCCATCCTTCTCCCAAAATCTTTGCGTCTTACCCTCGTTGGTAAGACAAAGCAGATTCTTGGCCATGATACCATGGTCCATGCCCTCTTTGATTTGTTTTAGGAAGTCACTACTTGGTGCGCTAGTGACACTAGAGGCTAACTCGGCCTTCTGACTTAGTGTGTCGACAACAATGTTCGCCTTGCTCGGCTTGTACTTGAGCTTATTGTCAAATTCAGCCAAGAAATCTTACCAACGTGCTTACTTGGGAGTCAGATTCTTTTGAGTTTGAAAATTACTCATCGTCACATTAACCTTTAGGGTAGTGAATCAATTCCCAAACAAGAAATGTCTTTACATGCGCAAGTAATGGATTACAAGCATCATCTCCTTTTTTTGGACGGTCTATCTCCTTTCCATTTCGTTTAGCTTACGATTATCGTACGCAGTTGGATGTCATTCTTGCATAAGAAGTCCTCTAATAGTATAGTTCGTGGCATTATTGTGTAGCTCGAAAGGCTTCCTATGGTCAAGCAAGCACCATAACAGGCTCATTTGACACTGCATCCTTGAGTGCCTCAAAATCATTGTGGTATTTCCTACTCTAATGCCAAGTCTTGGCTATCTTTAGTAGCTCCGTAAGAGGGCAATAATGGCTAAAAATCCCTTGATAAACTGCTGATAGTAGTTCATAACTTTGAGGGAGGATTGTAATTCTGGAACTTTCTTTGGAGGCTCCCATTCTAGAATGGCCTGGACCTTTGTTGGATCCATCAATAAATTTCCTTCTTTGATACAAGTTCATTCTTGTGGAGGACTTGGAAGACTTGCCGCAAGTGTAGAACATGCTCCTCCAATGTATCACTATACATAACAATATCATCCAAGTACACAAAGATAAACTTGTCAAGAAAAGGGTGGAGTACCTAATTCATTAGAGTGAAGAATGTGGCCAGAGCTTTTATAAGATCGAAGGGCATCACTAGGAACTCGAACGATCCATATCGAGTCATGCACGCTGTCTTTGGAATGTCATTTGGTGTAATATGGACTTGATAGTATGCAGACCTCATGTCAAGTTTTGAGAATCAATTAGCCTTGTCGAGTTGATCGAACAGATTAGTAATTAAGGGCACCAGGTACTTATTCTTGATAGTGATTTTGTTCAACACTCGATAGTCAATGCACATTCATAACAACCCATCCTTCTTCTTTTGAAAGAGAATCAGAGCACCATACAGAGCCTTGGATGTTTGAATAAAGCCTGAATCAACCAAGTCTTGGAGTTGCTTTCAACTCCTTAAGTTTGGGAGATGCCATGCAATAAGGTGTTATCGAGGGTGGTTTCACACCCGGCTCAGGCTCGATGTGGTGATCCACATCTCGCTATAGTGGTAGACATTTTCATAACTCGAATGTAATCAAGTCCTTAAATTGATTAAGGACTTTCTTTACCTTCGTTGTCAGGTCAAACTCCTCTAACCATCATCTTTTCTACACCATCATCTTCGTTCATCTCCACAATCATCACAAGGGTGGAGATTATCAAAACTTTTGCCTTAGTCAGTTCTTCAATGGGATTAAACAAAGTCTAGAGTCTTCTTCGATGAAAGAGTTCTAAGAAGGGACTAGAATCGTGGAAACATGACAGAAGAAGGTCGTGCCAAGAACGACTTTGAAATCATCCATTGGCACGATGGTGAAGTCAAGTTTTCCTTACCATTTTCCCTTCTTCACCTTCACACCTTGACCAATACCTTCTGCAAGTTTTGCCTCTGAATTCACCACCTTGATGGTGCCAACTCCCTTAGTCTAACTCAAACCAATGCGTTTTGCCTCTTGCCGATTCATGAAATTATCGGTGGCACCCGTGTCAAGAATGGCACAAGCGGATTTTTCATTGATTGAGACATCAACTTAAAGAAAATTTCCTCCTTTCACCGACTTAGAAGGAAAAAGCTTAGAGATGGTACTGAAGCACTGGAGGGAACCTATATTGACTTGTGTTTCTTGGGGGCTCTCATTATCGTAGTCCAAAATCATAACATTCATTGTTATGCCCTTTGGGCAATTCTTCATCCAATATGGACAATCATAGATGAAGCAAGGACTTAGAGGTTCAGTAAAGATTTTGGCTTTCCTAAATTGTTCCCTTTATCATGCTTTGTAAAGCCACTAGGATGCTTCTTGTTGCCCGAATCCTTACCTTTGTTGGCATCTTTCTTGGCAGCTCCCCAACTTTTATTATAGTAGGTTTTGTTCTTATCTTGGTTGGAGGTGATGTCTTTAAGACTTTCAACATGACAATCACTTCGTCAAGGGTCTTTACTTCACATCGATCAAGCTCTAGCTTCACCCAATCTTTCAGCCAATCCTTAAAGTCAAAGAAGAGCTGATCATTGGGGATGTCTGGAATTTCCAACATTAACATAGTAAACTCCTTAACATATTCTGCATTGGCTCCATTTTGCCACAACTGTCTCAACTTACTTCACACCTCATGGTTTGCGTTGTGCATCAAAAATTGTTTTCGAAGTTTATCCTTGAATTTCTCCCAAGTATCAATGACACAAGTGCCTTTCTTGTGTTCATCGTGCTTGCAACTCCACCATAATTGCGCCACTTCCCTAAAAAAGATTGCAGCATTACTAATCCTTGTGCCTTTCCTCAACAACACCCATGGCTTCAAAATATTGTTCGAGACCAAAGAGAAAATTTTCTACCATTGTGGCATTGTGCACACCATTGAACATTGCGGGCTTAGGAACTTTTAGTCCTTTATACGAAGCCATTGTTGTTGCCATGCTAGTCTAGGCAGGGCTTCCTCAATGAAGAGAGTTCAACTCCGTACGAATCTCCTTTACTTCATATTGAAAGGATTTCTGCACGTCGTTGATCTCTTTTGCCAGGGAGCAGAGTTCTACATGAAGGGCACTGCTGAGGTTTTGGATCATCCTCTTGGAAGTTCGAGTGACCTCCCCACTTTGATGGATCAAGTTGTCTACTTGATTCAAAACTTCACCAAAGGATATGGTGAGATTGGCAACATTGGACTCAAGGCTTACGAGACGAGATGAGACTCAAAGACGTCTCTTACGGTAGCTTTGGACTTCCTGTGTTTCCCTAAAATACGTTGCTCCTCATGCCCATGATCTTATTCCATTGGTTGCTCCTCCTCAAGGACAACAACAGGAACTTCCTCACTTACCATAAGATTCAATTGAATTAGGACCAAGGATTGAACGTTGCTTTGATACCACCTGTCACGTACTTAGCGATTTCTTCAAGCCAAGTAGCGCGATACGTAGAAAACTTCGTGGTTTGAATAGTAGTACTATGGAAGCCTTGATGAGTGTTTGATGCTAAACACTTAGGAAATTTGTAGGCAAAGAGAGGTTCAGCGAGGTAGAGAGTTTGAGTGAATGTATCTTTGTATTGTACAAGTTTTAAGAGTATTTACACTTAGAGTTAATGGGATTTATATCGTGTTTCCCCTTATTAGATCAGAATTTGTGTGGAGTATTCTAGGAAAATATCTAGATATTTACATAGTGGAAGCTTATAAAGGAAGCCAAACTATGGAGACTTCTAGACATAGTTGAGTATGCTGCAAGCCAAGTAAGTTCTGGAACTTCTTCAAAATCTAGACAACCCAAGGAAGATTCAGGTCAGCCATGCCTTATCCTTGCACAAATTTTCCACACTTTTTAGAGTCTTAAAGAGTCGGATGTCCACTGCCGAACGTCCTCGAGATATGGTCTGAACTTTGTGCTACCGAAACTCATCTAACCAAGTTGTTCGCAATGGGCAGGCCCCTTCCAAGCCATCCTCTTTCTTTTATGCCCTCTTTTGTTGTCAGAGCAAGGGGTAGAGGTCTAAGATATGAAACAAACAAGAGATGAGGATGTAAGAAGATATTGGGAGTATTGAGATCTCTTTCTCTTCACACTTTTACAATGTTTTTTAAAACTAAAATTTTCAGTCTTTACATTTAAAGATACAAACCATCATAGAAGTTGAGAAAATATGGAGGACCCTCATGGTTTAAAGAGCCAAGGACACTAGAAGATAAACATATGTTGTACGTATAAGTTTGAAAGATGTATTGTGGTATGCCTTCATGTGAAATCTAAGAGAAGAAACTCTTTTATTGAATTTTATATGATTGTTTATATAATGTTAATAAGAAGAAAAGAATATTATTTCAATAAATAAATTACTTATAAATTATAAACATGAAGAGTTCATTATTCAAGTTTCAATAATAATTTTCCTATATTTATATATTTTTTCTTAATCAAGCAAGTTAATGTTCCCTATTTTGAAGTACTGGAAAGGTAGTAAATGGAGTATTTATATTGGTACTTTTCCTTTACATTTTCTATTGAATACAAAGTAAAGATTACAGTTTTTTGTAAGAACACAAGAGATTTATAGTGGTTCAACACTAACTGGCCTACCTCCACTACCTTAGTATCTTTACAAAGAATTTTCAACCATTTCACTATGTGTCACATTCTAGATCAATGAGCACTCTTTACACACTCACTTTTTAACATTCACTTTTTAGCTTAGTGAGAACTCTTACATTCACTTTCTAACTATGTGAAAACTCTAACTTCACTTTCTATCTAAGTGAGAACTCTTGCATACACTTTCAAGCTAAGTGTGAACTTTACAACTTCGCTTTCAAGATAAGTGAGAACTTTACAATTCTTAAAAGATATGATAAAGCAATGACACAAAAAATACAATAGTATACTATATTTATTTCTTGTTCATGTTAATATCACAACTCGCTAGGCAATTGTACCTATCGAACAATAGTATAGCAACCAGAGTATCGAGTGTCGATCCATAGGAACGGACAACTACTAATACTATTAATTGAATCTATTATCTAATCTAACTAAAATGGGTTTTGAATTAAAATTAATAATTTAAAATAGCAATAATGGAGACTAAAATGAGCAATATCCAAAGGAAACGAAATATGCAAAAGAGAAATGAACAAATTTGAATGAGAATAACACAGATATCTAGATGTCGACTCCTCTTAAGATTTTATATGCGTTCAACTTGATTATTTGAGTATCAATTATTAGATAGCAAAAATGTCTATTCTATGTTAAAGTATATCTTGATTAAATTAACAAATAAGATTAATTTGATTAGTCAAAATCTCTTTTAAAATAAAATCCATAATCCAACATTATCGTTTAGTACATTTCTCTATTAGCTTTACACTAATACGAAAGAGTTCTGCAATTCTATCTCTAGAATCATAGGCAACTCCTTTTAGCTTTGTAGGACCTAATTCACACGACAATTTCTCAATTAATCAATGGAAAGTCAATATTCTTACACAAAGGCAACCATTCAATATTAGCATAGCTGAATCTTAATAGATGTAATTGAAAATAAGGCAAACAATCAAGTCACAACACATGATCTATCAAATCTCAAACTTAGAGAACTTGAAACCTTAAGCTAGCATTCATTTCATAAACATGTAGATAATTAGAGCATAATTGATTGTGCATTCATTAAATTATTTGATGAATGCAAGAAAAATATAAATAGAGTTAAATACAAAACTTATAATAATTTAATTAATAGAAAAATAATTAGAGTGAAAGGAGCAAAAGAAATTATAACACTGACTGAAAAGTTGATAAAACAAACAAAGAACCAAAAAACGACATGCATTTCATTAACATGCATATAATTAGAGAACGGTAAATTATTTATATTAATTGATTATAGAGAGAATAAAATGAATAAGAGACAAAGGATTAGAATGGTTAGATTGAAAAAAGGACTAAAATGAAAAGTTAGTAAAAGAATTATAACTTTGATGAAAAGGACAAAACTTTCTTTTCAAAACACCACTTACCTATTCTTCCCATTCTTATAAGCCTAAACACATTTTATTTGTTTCTTTTCCTCCAGAGTTTCCATCCTTTAATGTTCCAAATAAACTTATGAAACTTCCCATCAGAGATTGAACAAGAACACCAATTGAAAGTACATAGAAATCAAGGTGAGTTCCTTGTTCATATTTTTCAGCTTTTATACCTTGAATTTCTAAAATTTTTAAAATTAGTTAGAGGTCAGATTAAATTATGAAATTTTTATGTCAATAATATGGATTTGTCTATGATTTTTTAAAACTATACCTGTTGATTTATTTTTGTGTGTTTATACAATAAAATTGAGAGAAAATAATGTTCTGTTTTAATAGGAAATTGAACTCGTAACTTGTAAATTAGAAAATTGGAGTTCTAGATGAGTAAAGATTAAAAACAAGAATTATATGAAAATCTTGAGATGTCCAGAATCGATAGCAAAAAGAATCAGATCATTTGGTTACGTATGTATCGCAAAGTAAAGTAGTTTAGAAATGAAGAGGTGTAGCGGTGGAAAAAGTGAACAAGTTGTATGAATTATTGTGACACGTGATTTGAAAAGTTCAGAGGTGAATTAAAAGAGGTTAAAAACTAAGAAAAATTATAGTAAAAATACTTAGAATTCGTTTAGGCATTCAACTGTAATTAATAATAAAACTAGACAAAAATGGTTGTAAGTCTGGAAAGTCTGGTTGTTACTTATAAAAATGTTATTTATAGATTGAATTGATTTTTTGTCAAGAAGAAATAATTTTAATATATATAAATATCTATTACATGGAATTTTTTTAGAATTTATTTCATTAAATTGATGGTGATATGATTAGAATAAGACAGAGTAAAAAATCTAAAAAATAGACAACATTAATATATTGATTCATTCATATGAAATTGTTGAATAATTGTATTGTTTGAATGTTAAACATTATAAAATTTGAATAGGACGTAGAGGAAACATAGGAGACAGAGAGACTGAGCAGAGGACAGAGTATTTTTGCTAACTCAAGTAAGTATAATGCCGAGCGTGAGTTTGTGGATGAACATACTTTATTTATATATATGTTTTCTATGAATGTTATATTAAATGTTGGATATTGAGATTGATGATAAATGTTAGATATATGCTAAAGTGTGAGTTGTTGATGTGGCGTGCAAAGGTTGCACCATTGCCACAGTTGCCTATAGTCCAAGTGTTATTGTGATTGATTGATTATTTATGATTGTTTTGAATGATTATTAATGTTTGGTATGTTAAAAATTAGCAAAGGTCATGCCAAAAGTTTTATAGAATGTTAATACAATGATTGACAAATGTTATGAGAATTCATTTCACATGAAATTTAATAGAGAAATGTGGCTACCTGTAAGGATCTTGAGTTAAGATCTTCGGATCTAATGTAACACCCTCAATTTCTCCTCAAATCCTCATTTAATAAAATTTAAATTAAAATACATACGTAAATATGTATAAATTTTTTGCAAATTATTAAAATGGTATAGTATGTTTCTTGATACCTGGTTCATGGTAAGTTCATATCTTGTTGATATGTTGAGCATAAAGTTGTTTGCTTAACTTGTACGATGGAACATGCTTATGAAATTGATGAGAATATATGTGAATGTATTGATCATTCATGCTAATGCACAGTATGATTGATTTGTGAGCACATGAATATGTGTCTGAAATTTATGCATGACATTCATGCACTGAGAGGGCTCATTGGGAGCATGTAATGTAATTGAATAAAGGCTCTTGGGAGCATGAATTTGAAATGACGGAGGGTTACCGACTGTTGGAGCGTATTTGCAGTCGTATATAAAACATACGTTCTGCTACACAGTGGAATCTCATTTCACATTTTTGTGATCGAGTGTGCCGACCATTGAGGCGTTAAACAAGCCTATTAATTTAGAAAATCTATGGACCATAGTAACTGTAACCTTAACTCCCGGCCGACGAGGCCCGTTTGCAAACGTCATTTAAACTGGCCAAATAAGGCATTAATGAGAAAAATGAACTGGGGGTATGGGTGATCATACTAGGTGATGTATTAGAGAAAATACATCCTCATTTCATCACTGTTGCATATTTGAGTATTGTTGAATCTGTATGACTTATCGATATTGATTTGCTTATATATGTGTGAATTAAAGTTAGTGAAATGTGAAAAATGCTGTGTAATGAATACTGGTGTGCTACACGGACAGGGAGGAAGTACAAGGACTTGCCCGTGTAGTGACCAAATGTCAGTGTACCACTTATGGCGAGCTACACGGACAAGGTGAAAAGTACACGGACATTCCCGTGTAGGAAAAAAATGCCCGTGTACCAAATATGCCCTGCTACACGGTTTGGAGTGATGCACACGATCATGACCGTGTAGCTCCTCCAAAACCGTGTACTTGGTCTACACGGGTCAAAAATGTATATTTTCCGTCAGTGTTATCTAAATAAATCCTAAATAAATTGTATATAAACGTTGGACGAGATAAAATCGAGATTGTAATGACTGAATTGGATTATGTAATTAATCGTATTGGTTTATAAATTGTAATTTGATTGTTATTGGTGAATGAATGATTTGAAATGATAAAGGATGGTATATAAGAGGTAAAGATATGTATCATTTGATCGATTATGCTTGGGGTGTGAAATGCTTAATGTGTTTGTTGTGTTTAGTGTTGAATATGGTCTACGCTTATTGTAAGTGGAATTAAAAGAATGTAAATAAGAGAATGGCTGATTATAAGCTATTCAAATGAATTATAATGGGATGATAATTGATGCTAAGTGTTTAATTGAAACGTGATTGTGTGATGATTGAAATTCATTTGGTTACTATGAATTTTAATGGATTATGCATATTTTATTAAATGAATAGGGACAGTTGTCTATGTCAGTAGTGTTACTTATTGAGTTTTCACAAACTCACATGCGTTTTATGCCTGCCATATTCGACGTTGGCAAGAATTGCAGGTTATAATTATTGTTCTTGTCAACTAATGGCCAATGAACTGACGAACTAAGGCGACCGTGCACTGAAGTTGATTTATAACTAGATGCAAGATTGGAAATGAAGTATTTTAGTTCATACATGTACTTAAAGTGAGGTGTATTTAAAAAGAAGGTTTATTTTAAAAAAATTCATTTCTTGTACAATTCCATTGTTTGTAAACCTTATTCTTTCTGAGCATCTTATTTTATAAAATCCTACAGAAATTTTCGATTTACTGAATGAAATGTGCATGTCATAATTTGAAAATATATAAAAGGTTATCTTTAACAGAATTCATTTTAAATTGTATTCCAAAAAATTTGTGATATTCAAGTTCTGGTACCACTTGAGGGAAAATATATAATACATAGAAATAAGTGATAGTCGAATTTGGGTGTCACATTTAGTGGTATCAGAGCCAAGGTTTGTTAAAAAGCTCGGTTCCATAGGTTATGGGTTCAGAGTTATACATTGTTTACGAATTTTAAAGAAAAGATGTCAATTGGTGGTGCATTCATGCCAAGATTGAACAACATATGCATTGATTGATCATATATCATATAATTAGAAACCTTTCATGAAAGAAAGATATGGTAACAATGCACATAAGGCCACCGGTTCTTGGGAGTCAGAGCAAGAGAGCATACCTCATTGTTAAAAGGCAACTACACAATGAACTAAATAAAGTATATGGTGTAGTTAGTGTGAAAAACAACATAACTGTACAGTTGATTTTAATAATAATGTCTAGATATTTATGTTGGGTATGTTTTGGCTTAAATGACCTTGAAAATTTTTTATGAAAACATGTTCCTTAGTGTGGAGGAATTAAAGAGAAAAGGAATAAACAATCGGAGTTGAGGTAATTTTGATGATAAGGAAAGATGTGACTTGAGGGAGAGATGTGCTTGTGTTTAGTAAAAATGATGGAAAATGATGTTTATGACGTGTGGATGTTAATGTGAATGGAATATGTGTAAATAAGTGATTATAACCTAGAGGTTATTCAGATATGTGTGTGTAATTGATGAATGTGTATATATTTATTTAAGTTAAAAGGGATTAAGTGAATTTTGAATTTTATGATGAGATGAGGAATGCATAATGTATAATGATTTGGAATTCATGAGGAATAGCGTGTTATGAGTGTGTACATTGGCATATAAGTATGAAATGGGGGGAATGGAAGAAAGATAAATTTCATTTTATGAAAAGAGTGACCCTATAGGGTAATGTGAAGGAAATGTAAATATGATACTGTGTATTCGCATTTAAGCATGACATGCATGTGATGGTAGCAAAGGAAATGAAATGTGATGAATTATGATCCTTGTATGAATGGTGACTTGACATAGGTTGAGTTAAAAAAAAGTTTATAGAGAATAAGAAATGAAAATATATCTTCACGTGTTTTTGATGATTTATTCCGATGCCATTAAGTTTAATACACGTAGAAAACCCAACATATCAACTAAACAATCCCTCAGTGTAACATATCTCAACAAAGGTATCAAATCAAAGGTCATCATCATAATCACATATCTTAACAACATATAATGTATGTTTAATCCGTTCAGCATTCATATGTCATAAAGCAATAGTCACACATGCTAAATATGAATGTAAAATAAATATGTGCATATGAATGACTATGCAATCACATGCAAATGACCCGGGTTTCGCTCTCTTTTCTCTTTTATTTTTCTTTTTCTTTTCTTTCTCTTTATTTTCAATTTTCCCTCGATCCCGAACCGGCATCGTACCCATTACAGCATCGAGCCCAGCTCAGAATATCATCGGTTCCAGACCGACATCGAGATCTCTCTCGGAATAATACTCAAGCTCAGTCTATATCTCAATCTCAGTGTCACACAATGAATGCAACACAATGAATGATCAATGCATTCATATCTCATAATCTCAATCAAGTAGGCTCAAACATGCTCAACAAAGCACTCATATGCTTTCGGATCTATCACAATCTCATATGAATATCAATCAAGGCATCTAGCCAAAAGAGCATGTCAATGAATCACATATCAACCATACGTAAATATCATAAAAGAGCAATCAACCATAAGTAATTCATCATTTCGAACCATACCCAATATCCCATTTAACATATTTCATACTAAATAAGCAACTAAGCTTGGTAAATCATCAATCAAGAATCAACCATAAAGCTAAGGTCAATCATATGTCAACTAAGACATTCATATCAAAGCAACCAAATATCACTCATATGTCCACGAAGACATAAAGTCATAAA
>CANYCX010052791.1:0-15580 GCA_948193385.1 Breynia disticha f. nivosa
TGGGTACTATTTGCATGTCACTATTCACGTGATACTATTTGCATGCAATATTTCTTACGTGTAATTTTTCTGTTGCACTCTTATAACTATTCTTTTTATTAATCAAACATAATATATTTTTCTGTTGCACTCTTATAACTATTCTTTTTCTCATTACGAATCAATATTTACGTACATATAATATCATATTTTAAGAATAAATGAATAGTAAAGTATTATTTATACAAAAATAATTCTTGCACAACTTTTATTAATTTAGCACATAATCAAAACATATTTTTCAATTCATGACATTATATAAAACAAATATAAGTCTTAACATTTTTATCAATTTAGCACATTTTCAAGACATAAATAATTCTTAACATATTTATCAATTTATCACATTATCAATTTAGCACATTATCAAAACATATAAATGAATACATCATTTTATTTAACAATTGATATGTCAAATGTTGAATGATATGTGTAAGTATGAAGATAACACTTAGAATTTCGGACAAAATGGATCTATGTGAGGTTAATGCACGTTATTTGAGGATATAATGTACATTACCAAGACTAACCTACGTTAATGCTGAGTTGACATACGTTATTCATAGCTGCAAACTAGGGGAAGAATAAGGTACGTTACCTAAGGTATAGACATACATTATTTTGCCCAGAAAACCTAAATTTGGCCTGAATAACATACTAATACATATCTAAGGTATACATCTGATTTAGGATGAGTTCCAGAACATATAAAACACTTAAATGATGGTATGTGACATGACTTTAATGTATTAAATACTTATAGATTATATTGTGAGAATTGTTAGGCACGAATGCGGCTTTGTGTTACGTAGGCACAATCGTATTTGGCCGAAGCTTCCCCTGCGCATACAGCATAATAACTATAAGGATGCGCTTACTGAGTATTCTTTATACTCACCTTTATTTTGCTGTGTACATGTGTGCAGACTGACAGTAGCTAGTACGGGGACATTCTTTCTTGGCGGAGCTCGAGCGTGTGATACTTGGCAAATAGGTCGGCTCCTAGCGTTTTTGGATACATTACACTTTTACACACATGATAGTATAGGCTTGGCACTTGTATTGTTTTAAACCAAAAACCATAGCTTCTGCATATTTCAGATGATTTGTATTTTGGGCTGGTTTAAATGAGATGCATGTATGCCATTCTTTCTATATATTTATATATATATAGATTTCCTTGATTTGTTTTTAGTTGATATTTAAAAAGAAAAAAAATGGGTGCGAAAATCAGAATTTAATGAAAAATGAACTTTACAAAAATGGGGTTCACACAAATAAGAGAAAGAGTTCTCGAAATCAAAATAAAAAAGGATTGACCAAGAGCGAGCATTTGAGTGTGTACGTATTTTCATTTCATGAAAGCATTGTGGCATTCGTGCATTTGGTATATGTATATGTGTATTGTTGTTCAATGAGGTTGTGTAATGATTTGATGTTAATGATTAAGTTTTTTCGAACGTTGGATTATAGATATATATGATATGGTGGTTTGTTTTTGTTCTGTACATGTGACTTGTGAAAGGAACTTTTGATAGATGGTTGAAAATTTCTTATTATATGCAGTTCCAGAAGCTCGGCACGCTAGCGTGCCGTTCAACACGACGTCTTGCCAGGCTACTAGATGTTCTAGAGACTCAACGTGTTCATTGTGATGACAAGCACGGGATCATGCCAAGCTACTGTAAGTTTTAGAACACCAGCACAACCCCCATTCTAATTCACATGGGCTCGTGCCAGTGCACTATTTCTTCTGTAATGCTACACAGTGGTCGTGCCGTCCAGCACGCTCTATGCTTTCTGAGAACATTTACGAACAATATGAATAGTTTATGGACCAAATTCAAACCAAGGGGTAAATCCTATTTCATAACACAACTAAGCCTCTAAAAAGAATGAGTACTTATACACTACAGAACTAGGTAAGTGTATTGTAGGTGTACTTTTTGAGTTATATACTCATAAAAGTTGTTGGTTGTGATAAATGTAGAGCGTTAACAAGTATCTCTAGTAGCACAACTTCAGTGACCCTAGGAGTGCAGCATTGACGAGTAGGTCAGCGGCTCTAGACATTTTGTGTCATGATTTGTAAAACTATGCATTGATCTGACATAGTGTAGTTTACATTTTTAATTTTGTAAACTCATTTGCCGCGGTTTCAACATCATTATTTGCTTTTAAAATAGGAATTTCCCACGTGTGGAATGAATATGCATTTTCAGGTTTTCCATATTTTTCCCTTGTGTGGATTTAATTGCCTTTACAAAATAAAAATATGTTTACTTCTTTTATTTATTAAAAATTAAAAAGAGGTTTTGAGGCTTCACAAATGGTGACTTAATAGGCCTTATACATTCAAGTGTATGTCGATCGTTAATTGCACTAGCTAAATATATTAAACAAAATTTTTTGATTATGATTAAGAGTATGATTTAACTTTATAACTCATTTATCTGGGAACATTTCATTTGAGTTGTGTGTCCAGAATATGAAATTAATTGTATTGTTTACTCTATAATGAGTCACATGCTCTTCCTACTTGTTTTAGAGTTAAGCATTAGCTAAACTGTACTTCAATCATATCAATTAAAAAGGACATAATACGAAGTATGGATAGGCCACAAAACTAATGTCCTTTATAAGGATTTAGGTCTGTAAGTCACTTGTTGATACAAGATTTATACTGACTACTGAACATAGTATATTTCTTATGTATGTTGATATTTATGTTCATATTTGTACTGTTTTTATGAACACTGGATATTGCTCTAATGTTTCATTCGCATACTGATGTTTGATTCTTAGTGATGATTGAAAATGAGTATATGAGTATGATTGCTTGTTTGAGATTGGATTGATAATATGCGCTGATATGAACCTTATGTGATTGAAATTGTAAATGGTGACAAAAGTATAAATGATTGACTTGTTTGATTATATTAGTGGAAGATCATATCTCAGACTAGGATATTGATTTTCCCTGCCCTCATTTTAATAGTACGAATTAATTATAGCGTATGAGAATTCCTGAGTATTGTTAAATACTCACCATTGTGTTAATTGTCTAAATGATGCGCAGGACGCAGATAGCTGGCACTGGATCAGAGCTGCTGTGATCTTCTATCAGAGATAGCTGTTGTCAGAGGTAGAGCTCCATACATCTGTTTTTATGTGCTTCCACTATTCAGATTGTACATGTTTGTACATATTTTGTAAATATTCATATTTTGAGTTTGAAACATTTTTAAACTTAATTTCATTTCTGCTGTAAAATATTTTATGATGTGGATAGTTTGGGCCGAGTTTGTTTCTAAAATGAATATTTCATTTTTCTCTCTCCTCTGTTTTCACTCTGATTTCTATTATTATTTAAAGAATATTGTTTATTAGGAAAAATGGGTTTTGGAGTTTGAGTCTCACATTTAGTGGTATCAGAGCAGGGATTAAATTATATGCGGACTGTGCCAAAATTGTTTTATGCATCATGTTTTGGAAGCTAAATGAATTTGAACTTGATTTTTATAACAGATGGACCTGATATATGACGTAACACCTGATCACAGTACAGCTGAGTCCAGAGAGTTAGTAAAAGGACAGCGGTCAGCCCTATTTCCTCCTGAGCAGCCTGCACAGCCTGCAGCACAGCCTGTTATACCTATACCTCCGTACAATCCTATATATGCTCTATTCTGGGAGATGATGCAAAAAATAATGTGAGATCAGACGAGAGCTTTAGGTAGTCAGAATCTCAATACTGATAAAAATTTTGCTAAGGTTAGGAAGCAGGGAGCAAAAACTTTTTAGGGCACTACTGATCCATCAAAGGCAGAGGATTGGCTGAGACAGACAAAGCATATCCTTATGCGTATGAGATGTACTCCTAAGCAAAAACTGAGGTATACGACATCTCTGTTAGAGAAAGCAGCTTGGAATTGGTGGGAATCAATTCCAAACAGTCAGAATGATCCTCCGACATTGACTTGGGATGATTTCTTGAGGAATTTTGCTGAGAAGTGTACCCTTCCTCTATATTAGACGAAGAAAAGATTGAATTTTTTGGAGTTGAAGCAGTGAGAGAGGACTGTTGTGGAGTATGAGGCAGAGTTTACCAAATTGTCCCAATATGCCCCAAAGGATGTTGATACTGATCAAAAGAGGAAAGACAGATTTGAGAGAGGACTGAGGTATCCCAATTACATGATGTATTCCATGTTTCTATGTTGAGACGGTACCGATCTGATCCTTGCCACGTGTTGAGTGCTCCAGAGTTGGAGATTTCTGATGAGTTGACTTATGAGTAGGAGCCTGTTGAGATTTTAGACAGACAAGTGAGACGATTACAGAATCGAAAGATTTCGATGGTTTTGGCGAAGTGGACTTTTCATTCACCAAAAGAAGCGACTTGGGAGATTGAGTCAGATATGAGACGACAATATCCATATCTGTTTCCAGACTCAATAGCAGAGCATTGAGGTATGTTTCAATTCTGGATATGATTCTGATATTGAATGTTGAGAAAGTTGCTCTAATTGATGATTTGATTGGTTTTGCTTTGCATTTGATTTGGTTTAAATTTCAGGAAAGAAATTTTCTGAGAGGGGGAGAATTGTAACATCCCAGGAATTTTTTGTCTTAAAATTATGAAAAATAAATGTTTAAACATCAATATATAAAGGTTGATTAAAGGTTGATATAAGGTTGATAGGAAATAACCAAAGAAAATCAGGAAAATGCTAAAATTGGCCAAGTACGCGCGATGGATAGCTAAGAACGCATCGTCGTGCCGACCACGCGACTTAACATGCCACCACGTGTATACTTACTGTTGTTTGCTTGAAAAATGTATAAACCGAACAATCGAGAAAGGGAGAGAAAAATTTACATTTACTAAACTTCATTTCCAGAGAACAAGAAAGGAAGGGAGAGTTGCAAGAAGTGAGATTTTAAGCAGAGAAGGTGATTTTAGATTTATTCTTGTCATCAATCATCCTAGTGGATAAGGTAAGTAAGGTCAGGGTTTACTTAAGGTTGATGTTTGGTTAATGTTTTGAATTTTTTGAATTATATGGATGGTAATTGAAGTTGTGTTTGCTGGAAATGATGATAGGTATGTAGAGAAATTGAACTTAATGTTAGGAATATGGTAGGATGCTTTTATGATGCAAGATTCATGAAAAGAGTGGAAAATCAAATGAATGAATCAAGGTTTACAAAGGGTTGATTACTAGAATTTGGAAACCTTAGTAATTATATGTATTGAATGGAAATTTATGCTGGAATGACATGATTAGAATTTGAATGAACTTAGGTATATGAATTAGAAGAAGAATTCTTCTAATGGATGAAGTTGGTAAGAATAGGTTATAAGAAAAGGATGAAGAACAGTTGACCTTAAATTGATAAATGATTGTTTTGATTCTTTTAAGTTAAGAATGAATGTGTTAATGGTTAGTTAATACCTTGTTTGTTATTAATTACATACAGGGGGATCTTTACCACTGTGGAGTGATTTCTGAGCTGTGTTAGCTTAGTTGATTTTGTTTATTTTTTAGGTAAGTGTTCTTATGCTTACAAATTGATTTGTAATCTTGTCTTTAGGCTTAATTTTATATAAATAGACTTGGCCTATAATGATATGTTGAGTTGCTTGATTCTAGATGAACCATATCGACAATGTCATATTTTGGCTCATGATTAATATGAATGGAAAGAATGAGATATGAATATATGTCTTTAGTTGACATATGGTTGATAATGTTTATTATGGTTGAATGTTGATTGATAATTATAAGCTTAGTTGCTTATTATGTATGATATGTTCTTTGGAACATTAATATGATTGGATTATGAGATTATTTTGGCATGTTGATTATACTTGCTTTGTTGTTCATATTATTTATCTATGAACTTTACTTCATTGGATTGTATGCTCTTTTGGGTATATTGACATTTGGTTGATATATGATTGATTGACATGCTCCAGATGCCTTGTTTGATTTCGTATGTGAGATTGTGATATGAGAAAGCATATGATTGCTTTATCGAGCATGTTAAGCATACATGATTTGAGATATTGATATATGAATGCATTGATCATTCAGTGTGTTGCATTATTGTGTGACACTGATATTGAGATACAAGCTGGGCCTGATTATATTCCGAGAGAGATCTCGATGACGGTCTGGGACCGATGATATTTCAAGCTGGGCTCGATGCCGTACTGGGTACAATGCCGGTCTGGGACCGAGAGAAAATGAAAATGAAAAGAAAAAGAATAGAAAAGAGAAAGAAAGACCCCTGGGCATTCGAATGTGATTGCATAACATTCATATGCACTTGATTCGCATTCATTTATAGCATGTTTGATTTGTGTTTCTGATTTATGAATCCTTTATGAATGTTGATACAAGATTTATACTGACGGCTGAACATAGTATATTTCTTATGTATGCTAATATTTATGTTCATATTTGTATTGTTCTTATGAATACTACATATTACTCTGATGTTTCATTCGCATACTGATGTTTGATTCTTAATGGTGAATGAAAATGAGTATATGAGTATGATTGCTTGTTTGAGATTGGATTGATAATATGCGCTGATATGAACCTTATGTGATTAAAATTGTAAATGATGACAGAAGTATAAATGATTGAGTTGTTTGATTAGATTAGAGGAAGAGCATATCTCAGACTTGGATATTGGTTTTTCCTGCGCTCATTTTATTAGTATGAATTAATTATAGCGTATGAGACTTACTGAGTATTGTTAAATACTCACCATTGTGTAAATTGTCCAAATGATGCGCAGGACGCAGATAGCTGCCACTGGATCAGAACTGTCATGATCTTCTATCAAAGATAGCTATTGTCAGAGGTCGAGCTCCATACATCTGTTTTTGTGTGCTTCCACTTTTGAGATTGTACATGTTTGTACATATTTTGTAAATATTCATATTTTGAATTTGAAACGCTTTCAAACTTAATTTCGTTTCTGCTGTAAAATATTTTATGATGTGGATAGTTTGGGCCGAGTTTGTTTCTGAAATGAATATTTTAATTTTCTCTCTCCTCTGTTTTCACTCTGATTTATATTATTATTTAAAGAATATTGTTTATCAAGAAAAATGGGTTTTAGAGTTTGACTCTCACATTTATATAATTTATGAATCGATAAATGACAAAGCATTTTCCATGAAATCCGTAAAGAAATCGAATCGCTAAAAATAGTAAGTCACAAAGTTACCTTTATAATTCAAACCACGTCAAGAATCTCAAACATTAATCACATACATTAAGAGTCCTAGGTATGCCCTTCTTTCTTGGTGAAGCATGGGTTGTAATTGTGGGTTAGACTTAACATGGAAAGGTATTGTCACACCTAGGCAACATTAAATAGGCATTTGTGTTTAACACTTGAATGTATTAGCCCATTTAATCCAAGAGTCATGCACCGAGCACGATTGGGTGTTTTCCTACCTAAGTAGCTTAACCTTTAGGTTTACAAGCTCAACTTGACTAGGGTGTTGTTGCAAAAACTGGATCATAGCCCATGAACATTAACTAACTGTTGTGACTTATCTTACATTGACCAAAATGGTGACTTATCATGCATTTTCCAAAATGGTGCTTGAATTAAAAAGGTAATTCATGAACCTACCGGCATATGAGATTATAATGCACTTGAAGAGAATGTTCAAAGAACAAAGAGGTAAAGGCAATGAACTAAGCAAGGAAAAAATCATATGACTTATTAGACCTAGTGGGAACAAACATAAAGACCAATTTAAGCCAAAGCACAAAGGAATGAAAAAAGGAAGAAAAATTTGCATTGCTCCTAATCCCAGTGGGAGTGAGGCCAGAAAACAAAAACTCCTCCTAAGAAAGTGAGCCAAAGCTCAAAAAGAGCAGGAGTATTTATTTTTATTGCAACCAAAATCGATCATTGGAAGAAGAACATCAATCTCTACAAGGAAGAGCAAAAGAAGAACAAGACCAAGACATCTAATTCAAGTATTTAAATTATTAAGCTTAACTATTTCTACAACTTTAGTCCTAGGTACTAGTTGTGGATGTTCTAACATTTCCCTTGCAAATGTGTAGGTGTAAAGAAATAGGTTGTTGCTTAAATGAAGGAAAGGATGAGCCTCTCGTGGAGATAAAGGAGCATAGAGTCTCTTATTGGTCATCCTCTTCAAACTTATAATTTGGACGTCAAATTATGAACAAATGTTTAATGTTGACCCTCTATTAGGCATTGTTGCATTTTCATAATGGTTGGATTTTTATTTTACTATATTTTTAGTAGTTATGCAAGCATTCCATAATAACCATGATTGTCTAAGTATTCTATGAAAATTAAATACAAAAGAGATGAATTTCTAGTATCTTTGGGATATTTATCTAGTACATATGAAACTAAACATATAATAAAGACTTCTCAGAAGAGTTTTAGTCATACGAGCTAAGTTTGTATATTGAAAGATAATTTTGTCAATTAGTATATATGAAAAAGGAGAAACGTGTTCATCAAGACTTCAAGCAAAAAGTGTTTGATCAGTACACGAGTTATCCTTATATAGAAAGATAATTAATGTTGTCATTTAGTACATATAGAGAAGAAAACCGTGTACATCATGACTTCAAACAAGAAGTGTTTAATTAATACATGAGCTATATTTATATGGAAAGATGAGTAACTTAGTAAAGTGACTTAATGAGTCTTATACATGCAAATGTATGTTGATCGATTAAGTGTACTAAACGAAAGATATTGAACCAAGGTTTGAAAATCATAAAAGTATGATTAACCCTATAACTTATTTATATTGAAACATAGTCATTTAAGTCATGTGTCCAAAAGATGGAATGGAGTTATATGGCGTAACTAATGATAAGCCAAACACTCTTCTAAAATTGAGATCGTTCATTGCACAAAGGGCTTTTAATTGTACACCAATCCAAAGGGAATTTGAAAACTAAAGAGAGATATTGTGAAACAATTAACTATAGGTTGTCTAAGGATTAAGGTCTGATGTCATAAGTTGAGAAATCAATTAATGAGTATGCAAGAGTCTAAATCCATAATTTGCTTATTTTATGAGATTTTTATTAACCCAAAATTGAGAACAAAGGAGATGTTTCTCAATTAGACTGTTTTCTTGATTAAGACATCATCTTTTTAAGAACAATAGTAGGAGCTAGATCTATGCATCATAAATTCTTACAGAAAATAATGATTGGAAATGGGATTAAGTTCATAAAGAGTTAAACAAGAATTGATTATATAAGAAATCTAAGGATGATGAGAAAGCTTTAAAAGAATGAAGGAAGCATCAACATACTTAGAATACTTAAATTTAAGGAAGCATTCATTCGAGTTAGCTTCATTGAAATTAAAGGTATGTGTGTACAAGAAAGCAAATAGAAATGTGGTGTTTCAACTATTTGGATGCTACCTTGTTAATTGAATAAACATTCTAGCATTACTTTAAGTAATGGATAAAAAGTGTTTAATCCAATTAATGGCTTAAGTTAAATCGAGTTGATACGAGGTATCAAAATTTATGATGATAGATTATACTAGTTTAATTGGGACTAAGTCTATGTGCTAGAAATGTTATTGGTATGCATAAATTGAACAAAGATAGTTTATATTTGTGTCAAGAGTTGAGTTTAATAAAGAACATCTTGATCAAAAGTCAATAAGCTTTTGCTATAGATTCTATCAAGCAAATTGTCAAACGTACTATGGATATTCATCACATACTAAATTCATAATTAGTGAAAGTTTATAGTTTAAAAGTGTCATAAATTGACAGTAAAACTCCAAAGAGTTACTGTGTAACTAATTCAAAATACAAAATCTGAATAAGTTATAGTAAGGTTGGTTATAGACAAGGTTGTGGATTAAGGGATTTCTATGTTGGTTTAGGAATGATACCAATCATCCTAGTTCCATTGGAAATTTTGAGTAACAATAACGAGTTCAATGCATAGACTATAGAGTCTCGGTCACATCCTAAGTACAAACTAATATTCAGGAATTATCACTTAGAGTTATACATTTAAGATCAAAAAAGAATGCAATCAATGACGATACACTTGATTATTGAAAGGACACTTGTCTCTACTTCAACACGAGAGGATATGTAATATCTCTTAAATTCAGACTAAGCCTAATAAGGCCTAGTGCTAGTGGGAGCTTGTTGGTGTAAGTCATAGTCCCAAGCATTGTCTATTGATTACATTCATAGTTAAGAAGTTTAATTTTATCTTTTTGTTATTTCTCTGTGCAAAGAAGGAATAGAATTCCATGATTAAGTATCTTGATGCTTAAGTTGGCGTATGTGAGGAATATGTCTAAAGGACCTTGAAGTAAGAGATTTCATTCTAAATATGCCTAGTCGAACACTACTATGGGAATAATATGTGAATTAAAACTAGCATGCTCTTTCTGAATTAGTAAGTTTAGTCCTAAAGAACATAAAGATATGAGATGTCAGTTAAAAATCATGGATACATGTCTAACACATGGTATTGGATTAGATCTGATAATGAGAACAGCTACATGGTTCGAAGTCATAAGTAGCTCTCATGTGCAAGTCTTACACCGGAGTTCTTAGACAAAATCTCTATAAAACTCTAGATGAATTTTTGTGTACATTAACATATACTTAATGTGCGCGTAAAAGGGTGACAATTTTACATGACAAGTAGGGTATGATTGGGTATGCATGGGTTCATGCTAGAGAGCATGAGAGAAGTGAAGGAATTACTCGCTCTTGATGAGAGAGAAAATGCCACCAACCACTTAATTAGTGAACTGAAAAGAGTGTCGCCACACCCAGATGAAATAACAAATTTCATTATTTATTTTAAAGAGTGCAGTGTCACTGGAATGTCAAGAAGAGGAATTAACTAAGTAAGGATGACTAGCCGATACTATCTAATTCCACCATTAAAGGTAAGGGAATATGTAAGACTGTACTAGGTCAAACAGATATCACAACACCTTTATTTAATTTGGATTGTCATAACATTTTCCTAGAGTTTGTTTATGGCCTTTAGTAATTATTATTCCTATTGCCAACATTAAATGGACTTATAGAATCGCACATGAGGACTAAGTCTAAAAAGGGTAAAATCGGTATTTCCTTTTTGGACATATTTGTGCAATATTAAGGGCAAATATATGAGGCTTGAAAATGTGTAAATTGGACACAATGTAGCGCCAATAATGATATTGAATACGGTCATTTAACGATTCATGCTAATTGTGCGCTAATTAGGAAACAAATCATATAGATGGAAGAATCTTAGTTGAAATAAAATTAGGACACATTTAGACATATTTTGTCCTAAAACGTGTGCCTAAGTGCCTAATGTGGGAGGATTAAAGAGTCCTAATTTTTCTATAATACTTGGCTAAATTCTAATTGATATAGAATTAAAAATTTGAATTTAAATTAAAGAGGAATTAAAGGCTAAAAATAAGGAAGTTTGGATAAGATTTGGACAACTTTCAAATAAGATCACATTTAGGACTAGGATTGTCCTAAAAGTGTGATTTATTTAAATGAGATAAATATTATCTTTTTTCCTACTAACCCTAGGTTGAATTAAATTAAAAGTTTGAATTCAAAATATGAAGCCTAATCTAATTTGAATTTGGCAAAGATAAGGATTTAGGAGCATAAGGATAAACCTAGGGTTTTATCTCTCCTCTCCTCTTTAGAAATCTTAAACCATACTTGTCACACCCAAATTAACATTGCGATAAAATAGGAAATTAGCAACCATTTTTTTCATTTTAAATATTTGATCAAGCCCAAGAATGTATATATATAAAGAGGAGCAATCATGCATTAATTAAACCCAGGCCAACGTTAGAAAAATAAAAAAAAATATAAAAATGTGAAAGCTATGGTTTCGGTTTAAAACAATACATGAGCTCTCCAACTATACTATCATGTATATATATACAAAATGAAAAATGTGTAAAGTTCAAAATACACTAGGAGCCACGACCTCTGAGAACAAATCGCACTGCTAGTATCCATCCAAAACTAGAGTCCTGCAGAACTATCACCTCTCTGCACATGCACCACAATAAATAGACACGTGAGTAATTTTCATTACTCAGTAAGTGTAGGAAAACACTTACTAAGGTAGCTAATGCATAAATACTTCATTCGTTTTAGGGTTTTACGTACATTGTGATAGGGCAATCATCTCTGTTTAATTCCTACTATTTCCAAACTATTTTAGGGTTTTACGTACATTGCGATAGGGCAATCATTCGTTTGAGAAACGGTCTACCCAAACCGTTTCCATGACCGTTTGCCTTTCCTAATGCTCCCTGGAACTAAATGGTTTTTTGAACGGTTTACATAAACCGTTCTGGAAACCATTCGATCCTTCACAAAATCCTCTAGAAGTGGAATGATTTTCAGAACAGTTTACCCAAACCATTTCAAAACCCGTTTAGCTCTTCCTAAAATGCTACTGAAGTGGAACGGTTTTGGAAACTTATTTCAAAGTCCATTTTAGCCTACCTAAAACTCTCTAGAAGTGGAACAAAAAGGCGAACGGTTTACACAAACCATTCCCTAAACCATTATGTCGTGCTTCCAACAAATCTTATCACAAATCACAGTAGCAACTTAACACAACATCATCCAAAACACAATGCATCAATTTAGTCATGTCAAGACAGCATAAATTCAACATGAAGTCCATTTATTTCATTTTCAACACAAACTATATATCAATCATTCTCATTTCAATCACGAGTACTAGTTTCCAACCTTTAGCAATTAGTATTCTAAACCCTCATTCACACACATAATCAACTCAATTCAACCACAACATTAGCATTTACTATCCAAGCCATTCTCCATACCAATAGCAACATAAGCTCAATTAATTCACATGTGAATTATGAAATAAGGATGAAATGCACGATGCAATGCGAATGCATTCCCATACACATGCATGCCCTAGGGCCTTCCTTTTTCCTTTTTTTCTCAGTGTCAGAGAGGCATCGAGCTCTCTCTCAAATATCCTCGAACCCAGTTTGGCATCGAGCCCAGCTCTGAAGAACCTCAGTCCTAGACCGGCATTGAGATCTCTCTCGAAATTATCATCGATCCCAGACCGGCATTAAAATCTCTCTCGGAATTATCCCCAAGCGCAGCCTAGGATCTCACGGCCACACATCACATAATTGTGCGAATGCAAAACATGAATCACGCTATTCATTATGTCCATAATTTCTCAATGCAACATCATGTCACAAGGGTTTCAATTCCATTCTTTACAAGCATTAATCACACACATTTCTTATCAATTCCATAGTCTATATCGCACACATCACAACCTCATCAATATCATCACTTTAGCACGCAAGCATGAACTCAACATGTTACATTTATAAATCATTAGCACAAACTTGCATCGAATCACTCTCAATCATCCAATTTCACACAAGGCCAACCAATCGCATAATTTCCACATATTGTACGAACATCATTAACATTACATGTACGCTATACAATAGCAATACAACTAACATTCGAAGCAAATCATATCAATTGCACATCAACATTCTAGGAATCACAACAATATCCTCTAGGTCCATTTAAGACTCTTGTTCACTACCATCTTAACCAATGCACAATTGTCATCCATGTTTAACCTCACAGATACAAAACCTGCAATGGTAAGTGTAGACACTTACCTTGAACTCCCCGTAGTTGGGCTCGTCGCTCAACTTTGCTTCGGGGTCCGAATCACGCCTCCTATAATACATTCAAACTACATATATACATAGTATATACAATATGAAAACCAAAAACTGAAACATATATCTCTGGAGCCGGACCTCAGTCGTATATAGCAAACTATCTCCGATCACAACTAATCTGGTCCACTCACAGCTACCAACGATCTGCACATCATTTAAACAATGAAAGTGGTGAGTATAAAGATATACTCAATAAGTACATCACAATTCATTAAGAATAAATGAAATGCAAGAGAACAGCACGGGTCGTGCAGGATGAACACGAGGGCGTGCTCATATCAATCTCCCAAATACCATGTCGTGCCAAAACAAACACGAGTAATGTTCAAATACTATTTTCCAGGTAACACGATCGTGCCACCTTTGAACATGAGACTGTGCTCAACATCTTTCCCAGATTACCCAGCAACACGAGAGCATGCCGGACAGCACGAGGGCGTGCCAAGCTTCTGTTTTAACATTTAAATTTTTTATTTCATGTTCTTTACATATTATTTGCGTTGTCCTTGTTCCATATCATTTCAGTACATCATGCATAACTTATGTACACTTATATCAGCAATTTAACTCACTTAAGAGTCAAATCAATCACAAAACACAACATACTATTAAGAACTATACCATGCACTTAAGCACATAAATTCATCAAGCATATAAGCTCAAACAACATTATACATGTCCAGCATTCATTATAACAAAAGCAAGATTAACAAGCCATCAATGAATGCCACGAAACTCATGTATGCACATGCACACACATTTCCAAAGATGAATGCTCGAGCCTTACATATCTCCAATAATCAACCTCTGACAATCCGCTAGCTCTGAAAAACGATCACTGCAACTCTGATCCAACGGAAACTATCAACGTCCTGCGCATCATTTAGACATTTAACAAAGAGTGAGTATACTTTTCAATACTCAGTAAGTATTTTATACTTAATTAATTCGCAAGATTTAAATGTGCGCAGGGAAGAACTCAATATCCCACTCTAAGAATATGTCCTTCCCCTAATCTAGACTCCTTCCAATTTTTCTCTTTTCTCAAGATTCAATCTCAACATATCTTTTTACTTTTTATCTCTTTATCGTTTTAGGGTATTAAGCATATTAAGCTTAATATATTTATATTTATCTCGTAAAATTTTAATCTTAGGCATTCATAAATTAAAACATAAAAATAAATATGTTATGTATGAATGCAACACAAATGCATATGAATGCGGTGCAATCACATGTGAATGTCTGCCCCGGGGTCTTTCTTTTCTTTTCTCTTTCTTTTCATTTCTCTTTCTTTTCTTTTCTTTTCTTTTCTTTTCATTTTTCCCTCAGTCCCAGACCGGCATCATACGGTAATCGAGATCTCTCCCGAAATCAACGATCCCAGACCGGCATCGAGCTCTCGCCCAGAAACATCAGGCCATCCTGTATCTCAAATCTCAGCGTCACACAGTAATGCAACACAATGAATGGTCAATGCATTCATGTAATGATGTCTCAATCTCATATGTTTGACATGTTCAACACAGCAAATAAATACTTTCATAATTAATCAATTTCTCGTATAAATATCAATTAAGATATAACAGAACATGTCAAATTATTCATTTAAGAATTATAAAATTTATTAAAAAGGCAAGGTTAATATTATGCCAATTTAAATTTTAATATTTCACATATTGTTCCTAAGAACAATTCATCTTCTTATTTTATTTTTATTCCAATTGTCTCT
>CANYCX010052944.1:0-13524 GCA_948193385.1 Breynia disticha f. nivosa
ACAGACTCCCCAATAAAAGAACAAGTCGACCCAGGGTCAATCAATGCCAAAGTATCGAGTGAACAAACAGAAATCGTACCAGCTATCACGTCTGGGTCGGCTGCAGCCTCATCACGAGTAATGGCATAAACACGTGCCTGAGATGCAGTAGCTGTCTGAGAAGCTCCCCCGCCTCTCGCTGATGTACTAGCAGTCCTACCCCCTCGGCCTCGGCTAACACTGGTAGAAGGGGCTCCCCTATTATCTGCAACACTGCTATGCCCGGGTGCTGCTCTCGCTAAATCTCGTGCCTTCTGTCCACATTTCCTAGCTATGTGTCCTGGCTGATGACAGTAGTAACAGAGCTGCTGAGTGTCTCCTCCGACATAACCTGCTGTACCCTGTGGTCTAGGAGCGGGAGGCCTGAAAGTATGACTGCCTCTACTCCCAGATCCACCCCTGTAACGACTGCCCCCACCAGTGCCTCTGGAAGATCTGAAATCAGTCTTTTGGTGCCCTCCAGTAGTGCTAGAACTGCCGGACTTCTTCTGTCGCTTACTTGCTGCGAGACTCTCCTCTTCTATCAACTCCTCGGTCTTAAAAGCGGTCTCCAACAGAATCTGGTAAGTAGCCAGCTTCGAATAAATGCGGCTCCGAATATTGAGTCGAAACCCCCACTCAAATTTGCACCGACTCTGGGCATCGGTAGCTACCTCTCCAGGAGCATACCTGGAAAGTCTGGTGAACTGTGCCTCATACTCTGCTACTGTCATGTCCCTCTGTTTTAGCTCCATAAACTCCAGTTTCTTCTTTTCCCGATAGTGCTCAGGAGTGTATTTCTCTGTGAACTCTCTCTGAAAATCAGCCCAGGTGAGGGTAGGAGGGTCACTCTGGCTCCCTGGAACCGTCTCCCACCAATCCCAGGCTCCCTTCTCTAACAGTGCAGCAGCATACTTTACCCTCTGCGTCGAAGTACACCCCAACCTAACAAAAATCCGCTCCGTGTGTCGGAGCCAGTCCTCGGCCTCTGCCGGATCAGTGGTCCCCTCGAAGGACTTCGCGCCCTGCTTGCGCACTTCAGTGAAATTCCTGTCAACAGTGAGGCCCTCCCCCTGCTGGCCTCTCTGGGGTACTCCCTGCTGAACCCCATGCATACCCCACATCTGCTGCAGCATAGCGTGATAGAACTGCGCGTGGGCTGGGTCAAATGGTGGTAGAGCACCTGGTGCAAAGGGTGCCCCACCGGGTGCAGCTGGTGCTCCGTGTCCTGGGGCTGGTCCCTACCCCTGCATGGACTTTTGAGACTCGGCGATAATCTCGTGTGATACATCCTCAATAGGCTCTATCCTAAATAAAATCACCATTTGAAAACGTTTAGTCCATGAAAATAATGCAATGAAAAAGTTTTCGGGTTCAGTCCGCAGGGAACCTAATCCCCGCTCTGATACCACTAAATGTGAACCCCATTTTTAGTAAATTCCTTTTTCGTTAATTCTCAATTCTGTGCCTATATTTTTGTTCTTTTTAAGAACAACAACCCCAATCAAAACAACGGAGATACATATATAAGAAATAAAGAGTGTCATACATACATTTTTTTAAACCATCTAAATACAAATAAAAGTATAACAAATGCGGAACCATGGTTTTCGGTTTAAAACAATGCAAGTGCCAATGAGCCTATACTATCCTGTGTATGGCTATACAAAATGCAAAAGTGTAAGTATCCTAAAATCCGCTAGGAGCCGACCTGCTGCAAGTATCACACGTACGCGCTCCGTCCAAAAGAAAGATCCTGAACGACGCTACTGTCGCTCTGTACACATATACACAACAAAATAAAAGGTGAGTATTAAGAATACTCAGTAAGCGACCTTTAAGGTTATTATGCTGAATGCGCAGGGAAACCTTCAGTGAAATACGGTTTTGCCCGAGTGACACAAAGCCGCTTTCGTACCTAACAATTCCCACACAAATATATATACTCGCTAAACCTAGGAAATCAATAGACCAATCCCACTAACTCAAACATTTACGGCAATTATTTTTCAGCAGCCAGGACAGGGGAAATGGCCAAGGGGAACGGCCAGAGTGGTCATTTCACCTGGCCGTTCTAACCCCCTGTCAAAAATTTATAGGAAAACGGCCATGGGAAACGGCCAGCCTGGCCGTTCCCTTGGCCGTTTGCACCTGCAGGAAACAGAACATATGGCATTTCAACACTCAAATCTTTCCAACCATTCCAATACACATTAGGTCATCCTTTTCTATCAATTACACATTTTATTTCATCACTAAACATGCCATCTTCCATTGATACACAACCATACATAATTTCAAGCATAACATTCTCAAATCATTCACACAAATTTAGCCAATCACAACCATCCATTCCAAAATGCATACTCAAGGTCTCATACATTCATTCTCCCAAACATTCATATTCAATCAACATACCATCCACATTTATTTCATAGCTAAATGAATGAATGCAAATAGTGCATATGGTTATGCAAACACACATGCAATGCACTGCTCTGGAGCCTTTAAATTGCTAGCTAGAGAGAGACTTCACTCGATCTCTGCTGCCTAAAACAAAACGCTCGGCAAGAGAGAGACTTGACTCGATCTCCGCCCTACAACTTAGCGAAAGAGAGACTTCACTCATCTTCGCACATATGGGCCATAGCCCCTCAATCATAATCCTCATGCAATAATGCTCACACCGTGCTAAATGCCATAATGGGTGAAATGAAATCCATTCCCAAAAGTCAATACATACATTTTCTCAAACTTAGCACATTGCAAACATTATATCATTCAACCCATTATTCATGTATAAAACAAGATCAATTAGTGCGACTCTTTCGCCCTTTTCATAATCACAATTACTAAGCATACATATTCTCGTTCCCACGATTCTCAATATATCTCAAGGCAACTATATCACCATTTCAAACATCAACTTACCCAATTTATTTATCGTCCACTTTATCTAGGCCTACAACTAACAACACATATTTGTATACCAATTCAAAGCAATTAAGAATATATATCTTTCAACCTAACATATCCAAAACCATAAGAACATATGAACAACACAAAGCATTCACGTCACAATATCAACCATTCATACATTCAACATACTAAAGCAAATGGCAAGACACTTACCTCGACTTCCAAGCACCAATTCGTTGCCCGGCCTCCGACTCGAGTCCCAAATATCAATGCCTACATACAACACAACCACATTCTACTCATTATACACGGATTCAAACCCAATTTCCTACCCTCATTCTTATTTCTACAAAACACCAATTTTTCTCACAAACCCTAACTCTTTAATCCTAACCAATTTCTATGTTTCAAGGTTAAAGATTTGTAGATTCATGTTTTATAACAAAAAACCAACAAACCACATACAATGTACGTATTTTTACCCATTCGTTCAGCTTGCAAGAAGAATTTCATACCTTGCTTCCTTCTTTTAACTTTAATGTGAGGAGAAATCAGTGAGAGGATGATAAATGTTGGAATGTGGGTGTTTCTTTGTGGTTTCTTGGATGGAAAAGTCTTAGGATTGAGGTTTGAAGGTTTAGGAAGTGTTTGGGACGATTTGGGAGGGTTTTGGTTCGAATACACCGTTTTTCTCTCACTTCCCGACATAACTAACGTCTTAATTTTAAACTGCCAGAAAGGCCAAACGGCCATGAGAAACGGCCAAAAGGCCGTTCCCATAGGCCATTTCACCTGGCATGAAATAACAAACGGCTATGGAACTGCCTAGCTGGTCATTCCCTGGCTGTTCCTGGCTTAACCATCGACATTTTTCCGCCGAACTCTCGTAATATTCCCATTGAATTTTCGGGGTGTTACACCCTGAATCTAGTACCATAGGCTCCTCTGCCTCAGCTAGATGTTGGAGTAGAAGAAGCTCCTCTAAACCGTCCTCAAGTACCACTAGTCGTAACCCTCGGATTACTACTATGCATAATCAACTGTGTTTGAGATACATCCTTCTCTGTATCATCTCTATCTCCTCTCTCAGGGCAATCCCTCAGAAAGTGTCCCTACTGTCCATAAATATAACAACTACTGGTCAACATCCTACACTCTCCTAAAATATAACACTGACAATGAGGGCACAAGTTCCTAACTGGTCCCACTACATATACTAAGCTACTCGATCCTCCCTGACCAAATCCTCTACTGCGATAAGCCGAATAAGAAAAAGGTCGTGATCGGCCTGCAGTAAATCCTCGAATTCCGATATGAGTAGGAGTAAACTCAGTCTTCTTCCCCGGTCTACTAGACTCTCCTGGAGTTGCTACCCTCTTCTGTTTACCTACTTTTTTCTCTTCATCATTCTCATCAACCTTAAGAAGTTCTTTTGCTCTAATCGTTGCATCCGTCAACACTGTATACTCACTTGTTTCTATTTTAGGGATTTGTTTACGAATTTGCTTGTTCTGACCATCCTCAAATAGCCTGGATTTATCTTTATTAGTAGAAATATAACTTGTAGCAAAAAGTCATACCTGGGTAAACTGTAACTCGTACTCACAGTTGTTTTTTCCTACTTCAAAGCTAAGAACTCTTTTCTTTTTGCATTCATATATACCTCTGGTAAGTACTTCTTCCTAAACTCTCGTAAAAAATCCTCCCATGATATAACTCATGGGAACCGTTTTCCACCATTCGTACGCATCACCCTATAACAATGATACTAGAAATTCTAACATGTCTCCAACTGTAGCCTATATCATCTCAAAGACTCTCATAATCCAATCCAACCAATCCTCTGCCATTTGTGGATCAGTGGTACCCCTGAACTCTATAGCTCCCAACTTCTTCAATTCCTTGAAGTTTCTGGCTCTAATCAAATAATCTGTTAGAGGTGGATCTTTATACATAGGATAGTAAGGTGTGGTGGATAAGGATAAGATGGATCATACGGTGGATAATTAGGATCATACTGTGTATCCCTATATCTTGCGTGTGATAACTGTACTGTATTGTCTGTTGCTCTCTCTCTCTTATTAGGATATCTGGGCTCTGACATATCTATAAAACAAAAAAAACCAATTAAGCACACATTTCACACAATGCACATACGACTATATTTTACAATCCATATATCATTAACATAACCAAGGATCACATCCTTGCTCTGATACTAAAATAAAACATCCTGTCTTGTTATCATATTAATCGTATAGTTTATCATAATCATAGCATTTAATATACGTATAAATTAAAACTTTCTTAGAACATCATATATTTATCTATCGTTAACCATTATTCTAGCAATTTCAATCATACATATCATACATCTAACCTAATCTTATATTCAATTTACAGTTATTCTGTTATATAAAATCATAATATCAATCCTATTAGTTAAAATATTCATGGATTAAGCTTTAAGTTAATCTAATACGCCTTTTATTCTGAAATATACAAAATTAATACTTTACGTAGAACTGTATATAACGGTTGTACTTTGAATAAACCCAAAATTACATATTGCACACCTGTACAAACAACCTTAACATATTAACAATTCTCAGGCAAATATCAATCTATCTCTATCGACAAACACCTAAAACATGCATATGAATCTCAAACAACAACTCAGATATATACATATATAAAACAACAATTTCAACAACCAAACATCTGTATCAATTCATCAACAAAACATATCATATGTAAATTCAAAACATGCAACAACATGTAAAATTCCTAAGCCTAGCTCTAATGAGGAGAGAGAAAATAATCTGGAAGTAGCAGTCGAACCACCTATTAAGTCTATATGTTTATCTCAGCTCATTACTGGATCTTGAAACAAAAACTGCAGTTGCGTGAGTTGTGGCCTCAGTGAATAATCTTTTAACTATATAATCATATATCATATCTATATCTGTACAATATTGTTAACATAAAAACATGCAATCCTGTACAGCCGGAGCTGTCAATCTGTACAACCAATGTTGTGATCCTATACAGCCAAAACTATAGTAGCCGAAGCTGTGATGAGCGCTGATAACCTGTATCAAAACTGTGAACCAGTAGCCACTATATTCAATATATATCTCTATCGTATTTATATATATAGCATTCACATACCTATTTATATCTCTATCGTATCTTGTACCTGTTCCCTTTTCATTTTCATATACGTTGGCTATAAATCACTTTCAATCATATCCCTTCATTTACACATAAAAACTATTCTTTCATAACTACCAGTAATAGCAATATAACCTTATATTGGTATTTAAAGTGAGTAGATTACTCACCTGTCAAGTGAAATACTCGGACTAGCGTGTACTGGTGTCCTGTCCAGCTCGCCTTCTCTGTTGTCCTATAATAACATATATCAATCTTTCTATAAAATCCTATAACGAAACTTATAATGCATGCCCTAATGAATTCGTTAGGATTACTTCTCAATTTTGCAAACCCTAAACTTAACCCTAACAATTTCCTATCTTTTCTCGAATTATCAATTGCTAAAATTAAATTAATTCTTCAATCATTTCAATAATCACTTCTATAATAAAACTAATACAACTTGTAAAATTTACGATAAACTTAATATTTTCACCTGTTTCGACTATAATAATGGATTCTTGGCTTGAGTTTACAATCGATGCCATAGCTTAAATCTGTTCACTCATTGAATTTCTATTCTCTCACAAATCTCTCTCTCTCTAGTTTCTTCCCTATCTTTGCTTTGGAGGAAGGTTCTGAGCAATTCCTGAATCAATCGAACTTATATTTTTTTTCCAGAACTAGAGATGTACGTGTGGTGGGCGTGGAGTATGCATGGTCGTGCCCAGCATGCATTTTCTATTACCACCACGTGTTCTTCTCTATTTTTAAGCTTCCTTCAATTTCTTTGTTACTTTTTCATCAACTATCCATCTACCTTCCATCAACCATCCATCAACTTGCATTTCATCTTTTATTTTCCTCATTTTATCACATAAATTCTTATTCTTATTAAACATTTTACTTATGATATTAATTATATGATTTCGGGACGAGGATGTTACAAAGAAGATGGAGGAATAGTCACGTTCGGAGCAACATGGGTGTCTTGAGGAAGTGAAGGGTCAGATAGGCTCGCTTCTAGAAGAGAAGTGGTTATCTGAACGCTTCATGAAAAGGAGACTCCGGTCCACCTCTTCCAGATTCATCTGTTAAGTAAATACGTTGAGTGACGAGCATATGTTAGGAGGTAATAATAATAAAACGTGAAATCCTAACAGGAAATGCCTACCTGGAGCGGATAAAAATTAAAACCACTGTGCATCTCTATAGCTTCACCAAGGTGAGTCTCTGCCGCGTCATCGTCTCAGCCTCAGGTTTGCCACACCAAGTGGTTCCTCTGCGATGGTGGTTGTCTCAGCTTGTGTAGCACGAGCGACCATCTCACTCTCGCTCGCTTCTATCTTTGGAGCGGAGCTCTCCCTAGGACCTCAAACTTTGACTCTACGTTGCTCTAGATTAGAAATAGCTAGCTGCAAAGGGTGGATATTTAACTATTAGCAGATAAATAAAAGGAAAATATTTAGGTTCGAGATGAACTTACAACTTCAGTGAGAAAGGGATCTTCAGCGAGAAGGTAAATAATTCGACACAAAGGAAAAAATTAGAAAAACTCAAAATGTATACGCATTCAACCCAAAATAAATTCATGTTTTAGAAAACAATGATGCAGAAATCGTTGCAATTGAGTTTACAAAATTAGAAATGTAAACTACACCATGTCAAACAATGCATAGTTTTACAAATCATTATACAAAAAACTAGAGCTGCCGACCTACTCGTTAGTACCGCACTCCTAAAAGTTGCCGAAGATCCACTACAAAAGGATACCTGCTAACGCTCTGCATACATCATAATCAAACCAATTTATATGAGCATAAAACTCAGTAACTACACCAACAATACACTTACCTAGTTATGTAGTGCATAAACACTCGTTTCTTTTAGAAGCTTAGGTTTATTATGTACTAGAATTTATCTCTTATTCATGTTAAAACAATATCTTATTTAATAATTTATTGGACAACACGGGGGTGTGTCAGTCACACGAAGACCGTGTTGCATCTAGGGAAAATAGTATTCTGGAGCCCGTGTGGATTAGCACGGGGGGTCGAGCTAGTTCACTGGAACAAACAGTGTCTCAGTACGGTACTGTGCTGGTCAACACGGTGGCTGTACAGAGAGTCTAGAACTTTCAGTAGCCTAGCACGACGTCTAACCAGTCGACACACTGGTAATGTTGGGCTTCTGGAGCTGCACATATCAACACACTTCAACCCTATATTCAAGAATTCATTTCACAAGTCACATCTACACAGCAGAAACACATCTAGCCAATATAGCCAATATTTAGCATTTCATAATTCAATCTTTACCTTCAATACATAACACATAGTTCACAATTTATGGTTTCAATTCCACACAATCTTATAGCATAGTAATTCTCAATCATGAAATCCATTAACCCTATCTCATACATAAACATAAAAAAAATGCGAGAAAGCCACAATGTTTTCATGAAATGTTTATGCGTACTCGCACAATGCATGCGCTTGGCCAAGCCTTTTCTCTTTTTACAATCAGAGAGCTCTCGCCCTCGTTTTTTCATCCCATGAGCTTTTGATTTAGATATCCAATATGGCCAAAAGCTCTCTCTCTTATTTTCCTTACGACCTTGAGCTTTCGCTCTCCTTTTTCCTTACGACCTTGAACTTTTGCTCTCATTTTTAGGTCAATGCCCCTTTCTTTTCTTACGGCCATGTACACACAAGATGATTATGCAAGGTAAAGTGAAATGAATAAAACACTCATGGCAACATGCAACTTCATAAACATATCATTTCATTCGCAAAAGCCACATCTCATATGCCATCTCAAGCATGATATCCATTTTCAGCACAATGTCATCTGCTCATATATCCAAGTGAAATTTGCATTCGATTGATAATCTTCATGCCATATTCATTCATAATTTCCAATCACAACACATGCATGGTACGCTTTTCATTCAAACATAATTTTCATCCCATATGTCACGTAACGACAATCCATACAATTCATTCAAGCTCAAATACACCAAACACAACAAATCTCATTTTCTCAAAGTTTTCAATTGTCATGCATTTAATCAAATATCTTACCATACAAATACAAGACATACCAAGGTAAGTGTGGTTCAGTGCATTTACCTCGATTCTGCAAAGTCGTGTGGTCCTCGCCTCCTACACAATTCATTTAATTCAATTAAATTAATTACTAACCAAATTTACTATTCCATTAACTCAAAAGGATCAAAACCCTCAAATTTTCTGTAAATTCTTATAACCCATAATCTCATTTCCTCACTATGCTCACCATTTTCTCTCTTGCAACCTCAAATCCCTATTTTCCTATAAAACCCCTTTTAAACCCTCTTCCTATTAATTCTTTCCACCTCATTTTCCATTAAACTCACAATTTCCACCACATTCCCTTATCATTTCACACCCACAACCTCCCTCAACTTATTTGGTTTCTATTCTCGTCATTAGTCACAATTCTATTCCAATTTTTTACCTCAATTTGTCACATGCAAAAACCTTAAAAACTCAAATCTTACCATAACATAGGAGTATTTAGAGATTACCTTAGCTGCTTTTCTCTTAATCTGTCAAAATCTACTATTTTTTGCTAGAAATCATGTAGATATGGTGATTTAGGGTTCGGGGTTGGTCTATGAGTTGTGTGGCAGCTCCTAAGGCTCAAAATAAGTCTTTAGGTCTATTTTACGCGTTTTAGCTGCATAACGTGGAATGCCCTTCGACATGATCGTATGTGTGCCACATTTTTGCACACACTTGTGGCACGTGTTGTGCCCCACATTGTGTTGCACCGGTGGCTTTGGAACATCCCGTGCCCAGCCCGTTCTGGCCTGTTTCTACTTCATTTCTGCTCATTTTGCCCCGACGCGACTCAATCTATTTTTAACTATAATTTTTTACAAATTCCCATGGTTTTTTCTAGGGCGTTACAATGAGATTCTGCACAGTAAGCATATATGTGATGTGGAAGTCTATTTAGTTCGCATAAGAAATATACGATGTCCAAGTCAAAATCACACTCTTCCTTTTAGATCCTAAGGAATTCCATATACAAGGCATTTACAAAAGAAGTCTTGTACTTGGCTTCACACCCAAGTGAGTAGGTATGTTTACTGTCAAAACATCGAATATATGCGCGAATGTTACCTGGAAGTTCCACAAATTTGGTTATGGGCAGTGATGATGGTTGTTCTTTAGGCATTATTTCAACAACTTCAGGAGGAGAGGGTTAGCACTTTTGAGTTCTTGCTTGCTTTGATTTATTTAGAGAAGAGGTTGGGGAGACTTCACGAGAAGTCAAAGGAATTTCTTCTAAAGGCCTAGAAGGGATATCACTCAACTTTACTAGTCTCCTATTCTTTGGTTTCTTAGAAGGTTCACTCACCTTCTTAGATCGCCTCTTTTTCGGTTCAGGAGAAGCTAAAGGCTCTTTGCATTTGGATGATAGTTTAGCATTTTTTCCAAACAGCTTCTTTGTATGTTCATCATAAACCAAAGAGTAAATCTTTGGAAGTTCAAAAGCGAACTGTGCCTTTCTATCTGAAAAAAGATAGTGAATATGATAAAGAACTAAGTGACCAGGGCAAACTATATAGTATGATTTTTCTATAAAGAAAAAAGGGAATCGCAATAAACTTACCCTCAGAGTATTGAGACTGCCAGTACTTGGTCCACCATTGAGTGAATCGTGGTGTCGCTCTCAGATAAGCAAAGAAGTTGGTAGAAAATTTCTTAGGGTAGCTGTCATACCCTTTTATTTTGTATACTAAAAAATCTGTATACTCGTAACCGACGCACTTCTCCTATGGTTGATTGGCACAGTGGGTTAGTGGATAAGGAATGCTTTGAGCGAACCCGAGATGGCGACTATTGAAATGGGGAATATACGCCCCGACCACCATGAAAAATTGGCCTAAAGTAATATTAGACAGAGGAAGTTCACGCGGAGTTATGAAAGCGAACCAACTCGTTAGATCAAACCCTTCTGGTTTTGGACCAAAAGGGTAGAGATGAGTGGATTGGAGCCTAGGTTGGAAAACATACCAATTTGCATCAGTTTTCTTGGGACGTATGTCTTCTTTGTTTGCAATTAAATCAATGTATTCAGAGACAGAGGCCTTGGCATCCTATCTCTCGTCTTTCACGATGTTGATCCTCTCCTTAGCATTTGGGAAGTACGCATTTCCCATCACCGGAGTAACCATTAAGGTATACTTAGAGATGTTGGCAGTAATTTGTCAGTGATGCAAGAGAGGCTGTTAAAGAGCACTGCCAAAATGACTTGCGTGAAAGCTATTGGATTGTCATGACCATGATGGCAGCACTTTGCCAAGACGATGGCCCAGGGAAGGAGGTTCGCAATAGGTTTCTTCGAGGTGGTCGCAATACGAGCTCATTTAGATCCAAGTCCTGATCTTGAATGAGAATGTCATTTATTTCTTTAGACTCTAAAATTGAGTAAGATAGTGTCCTACCCTTGTTAGAGCCTTTCTTAATTTTGAAGCTACTTAGATGAACGTTCATCATCGCGCGTAAGTCAGAGTTGTATTCTGCTGGAAGTGATTCTCCATCAACTTTTGCATGAGATAAATGAAGGTATCTAAAAGAACAACCGACATGTAACCCTTGGGAAGTTGGCATTAATTGAACCTGGGATTCTAAAAGGTAGAAAAACTGCTATGAGGTCCCAATCTAAGTAATCTTCCTCTAAGGAAGTCATGATTAGGTCCTTTAGGCCCATTCGTACCAAGATTTCATCATAGCCAGGAAGAATGTGATTCATAACCCATTTTCTGTAATAGTGAACTGGAAAGGTGTTGTTCTTTAAACTATCAACTTTCCGATGGAATATGGATTTGAGCCGGTTCTGATTAGAGAAAAATAAGCCAACCTCTCGTGTGTGGGGAAAGTATTTCTCCATAAAAATTAATTTTGGGAATAGGAGAAGTCAAACTGGTCCCAATGAGAAAATTCGAAAGTTTGGTTTTTCTGGGTTTATGTTTTGCTGAGTTGTTTGATCCAGGAGAACAGGGCTTGGTCTGGCGTAAGTTCTGGACTCCGTGAAGAATTCATCAGAAAGAACCTTAAAGTCACCTTCAAATTTTGGGGTTTTCATGGCAGATTTTGAAAGAGAAGTAGAAGAAGCTGAAAGCAATAAGATTGGGGAGCAAAGAACAGGTTCCAAAAATGAAACGAGAACCAATGAGGGATGTAGGGAAGAAGGAACCCTAATGAACCTTTTTTATAGGCAAAAAAGAGCGAGAAATGAACAATCCTCCCGGGTGAAAAGACCCAACTGATCGCATTCAATGCATAGCACTGATTACTTCAAATTTTGAAGGAATATTGCGATTAATGTGAATCTCGCGTTAAATGCAAAGAAGAAAAGGTGTTTGGATAAGACACACGATTTGATGGAAATGACACTTCTTCAGGGCAGGTTGACTTGTGTCTAAGGAAGTTGGGCGCAATGAACGTTTAAATTTGGTTTGCAAAGTGTGCGCGAATGAAGCCTGCGCAAGAGATTTGTCACAACTTTCTCATAAGGTGTCGCATGAGATTTTCCAGAGCAACATGCCTCAACTGTTTTGCATTTAATGTGGCCTAATAATTACCTTGAGAATCGAGGGAATAAAGTGATAAATAAGAATCTTGCATTTAATGCAAGTCAGGAAATGTCTGGATGAGACAGCTGAAAAGACGTTCTTTACACTTTAGTCGATCAGGCTATTGATGTTGGCAGAAGTTAGGATGACGGTAGGCGAAGAGTGCCCTTAGAGTAAGAATTTGACTGGACCAAACTAGTTTATTAAATGATAAATGAAAAATCATATAGAAAATTTATTCGTCAGCGATACACAAGTATTCCTCATAAGTTTTCATGTAACATTCTGGATATTTTTCGTCATAAAATGACGATAAATATGTGTTTTAATGTTAATATATAAAGATATACGAAAGGTTGATCGAAGTTTGACGCAAAACGATCGACGAAAATCAGAAAACCCTGGAAATGAAAAGAACACGGTTTGGGAGGCAAAGAACGCGGGTTCATAACGACACCGCGTACTTTACACTCCAGATCGCGTACTATACAGAATTCTGGAAAAAAAATATAAACTTCGATCGATTAACCGACAAAACCTCATTTTACATTTCCAAATCAGATTTGCTGCAGAGAAAACTCAAGAACAACAGAGGAGAAAAGGGAAACCTGAGCAAGGAAGATTTTGGTTGATTTCTTTGGATATTTTGCATCCTATGTTTGAAGGTAAGGTATTAAGGTTTACTTTAGGTTGATTTCAAGTTGATTAGGAATCTTTGGCTGAATTTTATGATTAGTTTAGGATGAATAAATTGCTGGAATTGTTGGATTATAAACTGAAATTAATGGTTTATGTTTGAGGAA
>CANYCX010052963.1:0-15755 GCA_948193385.1 Breynia disticha f. nivosa
AGCGTAATACAAAGCTTAATCCATGGATGTGTTAACTAATACGATCGATATTCTGAGTATATAATGGAATAACATAAAACAGAATATCCAAAATATTAGTATGAAGTTACTCAAGGTATACTAAAGTCGAATGATGAGTAAAATAATAAATTGCATGCAACTTAAAAGAAAAATTTTAAAAATATACGTGATTAATATGGTAATTGGAATAGGAC
The DNA here is from genome assembly GCA_948193385.1 of Breynia disticha f. nivosa. Classification (NCBI taxonomy): domain Eukaryota; kingdom Viridiplantae; phylum Streptophyta; class Magnoliopsida; order Malpighiales; family Phyllanthaceae; genus Breynia; species Breynia disticha. The sequence continues at coordinate 216 of CANYCX010052963.1, forward strand.
GTTTTAAGAAACTCCTCCAAGAAAACAGGCTTGCGAATAAGAAATACTTCATTCTTATATCGGGAGTAAAAGTAGTATCCATTTGTTTCTTTGGGATACCAAAAAAAGGAGACAGCTGATTTGGACTTTAGCTTATTCACTATTAATTTCTTAACATGCAAATCGCAGTCCTAAATCTTTAAGAAAGACATTGGGTTTAGGACTCATTCATACCTCATATGGTGTTTTCTTTACTTATTTGGTTGGAGCATGGTTTAAAAGAAATGCACCAGTTTCTAGCATATAACACCAACAAATATAAGAAGAGTATCTTGACTCATCATTAAATAAACCATATCTAATAAGATTCGGTTCCTCCTTTCAGATACACCATTCCACTGAGGTGTTCTAGGAGGAGTGAGCTGTGAGATAATCTCACATTCTTTAAGATGATGATCAAATTCAAGCCCATATATTTGCCACCTCGATCTAATCAAATGGATTTGATTGTCTTTCATTAGTTCTACACTTCATTCTAAAATTCGTTGATTTTTTTAAACATATCTGGTTTACTCTTTATTAGATACACTTAACCATATCTACTGAGTGACAATCTCTGTATTTCTTTATTATCACTTTAGTATGAATTGTAATATATCCAATCATATTCATATTTGTAACCTAGTTACAATCCTTATTAGGCATATGTAAAAGTATATTAGAATCCACCCAAGACTCATAAATTCTTACAATCGAATTAAGGATACTAATATAAGGGCCACTATGAGAATGTTTATGACTTTTAGTCTATCATGTAAAAACATTCTCATTTGGCAAATCAATTCAATACATCCTCTCTATGATGTATTTATGATTTCTATGCTCCATGACTGGTTGTAATGCCCTAAAAAATATAACCTAAAATATGCAAAAATGGTAAAATTTATAGTGTCAAATGGCCTAGGGAATGGTTGCCTTAAACCGTTCCCCAAACCATTTCGAAAATAGGTAGCCGATTTGTATCGCGCTAAAAATGAGGGAATGAGTAACCAAATGATTTTTACAAACTGTTTGACAAACCGTTTCGATTTGACGGGTTTTAAAAACAGACCCACGTGAACATTTGGGAAAGGAACCAAAAGCCCTAAAGAATAGTCACCCTACTTCCTCTTCATTTTGCCTAAAAACCCTTCCTCCCTAGAGCCTATAAACAAAAAATCTAACCCTAAAAACCCTAGATCTAGTGGTTCTTAGCTTAAGGAAGAGAGTATTCAGAGATTTTTTTATTAAAGAGTAAGGTAAGCTCTAACTTTATACTTAATGCTTATGAGATTTTGAGGCTAGGGTTAGAAAAGTGTGTGTGTTTGGGTGAGTTATGATTAATGGAAGGAATTATGAACTAAATATTGAAAGTTTAGAAAAGATTGAGATTTTAGAGTTTTAGGTAAATTGGGGGGTTTTTGATAGATAAGAATGAGAATGTAAATTTGTGGTTGATATGGAAAATGTGCTTAAAACCGTGTATGAAACGTTGTTTGGGATCCGGATCAGAGTTGTTTCGTGTGCCGACTTCGTAGGATTTGAGGTAAGTGCACCGAATCATACTTACCTTGGTATGTCTTGCATGTGTATGATTAAACATATTCGATTGATTTCGCATATGTTGACATTAGATATGGATTGTGTCTTAATGTAACGCCCCAAAAATTATAACCCAAAGTAGGTGAAAAATGATAAATTAAATAGTGTCCGAAACTTTTTCAAATAAGGAAAAATATTCATTAAGCGCGACCAAGAAGCTGGAAACGGCCATGCAAACGGTTTTAGTAAACCGTTTGCCAAACCGTTATACGACACGATTACCCGTTTATGTTAAACAGGTTAATCGTGTCTTAAACGTGTTGACACGTTTATGAAACAAATACACTTTATTTTGGCGTCTCATAAATGGGTCGACACGTTTACGACACGAACCAGTTTATACTAAACTCAAACCCTCCTAAGAGTGTGTCGTGTCGTGTAATCATGTCGTGTCAATTTTTGACAGCTCTAGGTTTACTATATGTTTGTAAGAATGAGAGATTAGACGTAAGAACTTGGGTTATCGAGCAAAATGTAAGCAATGTGGGTGTGCTTAGAGAGCTGACATGGAAAATGTGCAATAATGTGGGATTAAAGGTCTGGTTAAGAGAATTTAAGGGATTTTACCTAATTAGAGCTCTAAATGACGTAATCGATATGTAAGATGAGTTAATTACTTATTTTTATGATAATGATGTTATAAGAGGTGTGGTTTAGACCTCGAAGCAGAGCTGAGCAGTGAACCCGACTAAGCGAAGTTGAGGTAAGTGTCTACACCTACCATTGTAGGTTTTGTATCTGTATGGGTTAAGCATACATGGTAATTGTTGCATTTGTTTAAATGGTAGAAGCATTAAGTCATTAAAAAGGGACTTGTTGGGCTTGATTGTGAGCTTGCTTGTTTGTTTGAAATAGTATTATGTGAATGACTCACAGTATGTTTAGTGGTGCGGTACTAAGGTTGTGACATTATGATTTGAGATTTGTGCTTATTGGGTATGTGATGAGTTTATGTTTTGACTTATGATAAAGTTAAGCATGTGAAATTGTGATGCAAATGTGGTGAATTATTTGAGAATACGAGTGTGCTAATTGTGAACTATGCTTTGAGCATGAGTATGTTAATGTGAGCTTGAATGCTATTATAAAGTGGAGGTTACGAGTTTAGTATGAACTTGATCGTATTCTTTAATACAATCTTATATGGAATACTTGCAAATGTGCACTTTGCTTTATCTTTATGAGATATGTGAATTATGTTTGTATAGGATAATACCATGGTGTGAGTGTGTATTGCCTTTTGATGTGCAATGGATGTTATGCTCATAAGAGATTTGTGTCTTATGCCTTGATGTTCACACATATTATGTTATTATGAACTAAAAATATGGGAAGCATATGAATTGCTTAATGATGAGAATATGATGTATAACATGATTTGAGATTGATGGCCTTATTGAATGTCATTTGTAGCATTGCATGAGCATGATTGCATGTTCATGATATGATAATTATGGAAAAGGAAAGCGAGATGTCTTCCCTTGTGAAAAAGGGGATTAGCCAAATCGAGCAAATGCTCTAAATTTAATGTGGGGATTAGCCAAATAGAGCGAACGCTCTAACTTATGTGGGGATTAGCCAATATACGGAGTGGACTCTCTCACACGTGCAAGAAAGACCCCGGGGCATGCATTGTATGTGATTGCATTGACATTTCATATCACATTCATTCTTATATGGTGTTGCATCTTGTATGATGAATATGGAAGGATGATGCTATGGATATGAATTTTGAGCTATGTGATTTCATGATCTATGATGAGTAATGAATGTGTATATTAGTGGGCGATGTGCTATATGTATGTGTCTATAACCTTTGAAATGGGAACCTTGTGTGTTGAGTTAAATGAATAGCATTATAGAAATGTATATTAGTGCACGATGTGCGATAGTTATTGCTAAATGAATGGGTTGAGGATGTATTGTCTAAGTGTGTTAAGATGTTGGCTTGATGGATACAGAAATGCTTATGTGAATTGGTGTGGCTTGGCTAATGCTATGAGTTATATGTGTTGATGAATATAACTTGGTTGATTATTTGGATATGGTATGGTGCTTATGTGCTATGATAATTTGAGTAATGTGGTTTGATTTAAGATTGTGAGGGTTTGCTATTGTGTTGTGCTGAGAATTGCTGGAAATAGAGCAGAATGGATTAGGGAACGGTTTGTGGTAACCATTTGCCTAACCGTTCCACTTTTAGAACCAATTTGTGAAGTCCAGAACGGATTTCAAAATGTTTTGCTAAACCGTTCCCAAAACTGTTCCACTTCCAGAGGATTTTGCGAAGGAGCAAACAGTTTTTGAAATGGTTTGCGTAAACAATTCTGAAAACTGTTTCAGTTCCAGAGAAATTGTGAAGAGCCAAACGATTTTGGAAACAGTTTGGGTAGACCGTTTCCCAAACCATTCCCACTTAAGAAATAGCCTAAAAATATAAATAAATAGCGTAATGAATAGGGATTTAAGGGGATAATTACCCTATCACATAATGTACGCAAAACACTAAAATGAACGAAATACTTATGCATTAGCTACCTTGGTAAGTGTTGTCGTACACTTACTGAGTAATGAAAATAACTCACATTAGATTTGTTTGACTTTGATGTGTGCAAGTTTAGGAGGATTTCCATGAGCGAGGTCGGCGGAGCACGTTTCGAAACAAACATGGATAGCGTGTAAAGGATTTTCAAATAGTTAGTTGTTTTAAAACAGTGTAGGATAGTTTCATTGCTAAGTGTTCTTTTGCAAATTCTTTCAAGTATATAAAAAAAACAAAAAAATATATCCAGGTTTTTGAATTAAAGCAAAAATTTGAGTATTAAATTTGGGCATCACACTTAAAATGGACTTGATGCTTGGTGTGATCTTGTTTGCGATTTGTATGGATTGTGTGATTAGGGTAAAAATGTGCCATGGAAATAAAATATTGTGACTTAATTGATATAATGAAAGAATGTGCACCATATGGGTGAATTGATGATGTTGAGTGTTATGAGGACGACGTCCATTGTGTGGTATTAAAAGTAGAAATGGTGACTTGTATAATTAATTTGTATTGGTTGTTTGAGAATAATGGTATAGTGTGACCCCAAGCTTGAAAATGACATATTAGGAATTGAATAATAATGAGATGATTGGTTGAATGTAACTAAATGGATTTACTTCGATGCAAGGTAACAACAAAAGTCAAACGATTTAATGAAATGCCTAACTTAAGTTCGATTAAATATCGATGACTGTAAATGTGTGATTTTGTATGGAATGAGTATGGATGTAAACTATGAGGTTTTGGGTTGTGGTGTGCTAAAGTGCGAATTTGAATGTCATGTTTTACTGAATAGATCGAAACCAAATGCGTGTTTACGATTATGTGTGAATTGTATGTGTGGAAATGTGGCCTTACGACATGTGATAGTGACGAGTGAAATCTCATGAAATGCATGTATATGTGCTTGATGGTACAATATTCCTTGTGAATAGGTGTGATATGTGATTATGTTTATTAGCATTGAATTAGGTATGCAGAGCATTTCATTGATTTCATTTCTGATGAATCTCATAATTGGCATTTGCGTGAGCATTATGCATGTTCATGATGTGAGGAACAAAAAAGGGGAATTGCCCAATGAAATGGAAAGGAAAGAGCGAAGGCTCTAATCTTATGAATGAAAAGGAGATTAGCCCAATGAAAAGAAAAGGGATGAGAGCCCATGTTACTTGAAAAGAAAAGGGGCAAGAGCCCATAATGTGTGAAAAGCAATGGGGGATTAGCCCAGTGAAAAAATAAGGAGCGAGAGCTCTATTATTGTGAAAATAGGAGGATTAGCCCAACGAAAAGAGAGAGAGAGAGATCTCGAATGAAAAGAGAGCGAGAGCTCTCTAGAATGAAAATGATGATGAGACCCCAGGACATATGTGTGTGAAAATGTATTAGCATTTCATTTGCATTCATTGTGATTTAATGGAATTGTAGGCGCAAAAATGAATGCTTTGTGTTGATTAACATAATGTATCTGTATATCCTATGTTGATTGTTGAATATGTGCTCTTGAGTTGTTATGTGTGGAAATTAATATGATGAGTGTTTGTGATTTGCTATGAGATTGTTATTGGATTGGATTGTATGGTGTTATATATTGGTTGATCGTGCTAAGTAAAGAGATGGTACTTAAATGCATTAAATGGTTAACTGATTAAACAAAATTGGACTTGTAATATTTAGTGAACTTTGAATTAAGAGTGCTAATGAGGTAGTATGCTACCATGTTAAGTTGAAATGGTTTGAAAAAGTATATGATAAATAAGATTAATGGATGTCATGTAATGAGTGGATATATATAGAATGATGTATGTTTTGTTGTTGCGAAATGTGGTTAACGCTTTAGTGTAGGCATGAATATAAGCTTGGTATGGATGTGAGTCTTAACTGAGATGATTGCATGAGTTGTGGTATGTGTTAAGTTGTTAAGAGCAGCTAGAAACAAGGGAGCATGGGCTTGGAGATGGGTAGTGAAAATCGTTTGCCCAGTCCGTTCCACGTCCAGAGCTTTTAGGGAAGTCTGGAACGGTTTTTGGAACGATTTGGGTAAACCGTTCCAAAAAACATTCCACTTCTAGCAAGGGTCAAACGGTTTACCTAAACAGTTCCCAAAGCCGTTCAACTCCCGGTAAAAGAATGAATAGGTTGAAATGGTTGGGCGAACGAGTTACACAAACTGTTCCCCACACCGTTCCCATACAACAAACAGTAATAATGGAGGTTGCAACAGAAAAACATAAGAGATGTATGGATTATACGAAGTTGAATAGTTATGATCAAAAGAGAGATAATTTTCTTTAAAGAATAATGCACCTAAAACACTTAACCAACGAGTACTTATGCATTAACTACCTTAGTAAGTATTGTAAGTGTACTTATTGGGTATTTATATGCTCACGTCCATGTGTGTTTGTGATAAATGTGCAGAGCATCAGTAATTAGTGGTGTGACTACATTTTTTGTGGTGCTAAGCTGTGTGATACTGGAAGAAGGTTGAGCTCCTTAGTTTTTTGGGATTTTGTTATTTTTGTATATCTATACAAACCTTAATATAGAAATGATTTACAAACGTTTAATGTAAATCGTTTTCCATAGCTTCCACGAATTCATATCAAATTTTGTATACAACAAAACAAGGGTCAAAACTTTTAAATAGTGCATGTTGTATTTCTTCTTTCTTCGGTCGCCATCTATTTGTTTTAAAAGAAAAAAAATGGTTGTCAAAATTCTATAATTTATTCAAAAAAGAGTTTTGCATTTTGGGCGCGACACTAGTAGTGAAACACAATCATCTCATAAAACCACATACTAAATTTAGTTCATTACAATTTTTCTTGTTAATGACATACTAGAGATGTTTAAACGTTATCATTATGTTCACATGAATTACTATCAAGTGTCTTATAATAATAATTGAAACATGACTAACATCATGAATGCTTTTATTAGTTTCATATGCATAAGAAAAGAAACAAATAAAATGTGTTGCCTTATCTTTATCTTTCATTTTTTAATAATAAGCAAGTTTATGTGAGATAATTGTATTGGACTTAGGACTCACACTAATAGTAAATAGTCGTGTAACAAAACAGTGGGTTGCACGGACAGTTGTTTAAATACACAGCAGTGTAACTTGACCATATAATGACTCTTTATCAGATGTATTTTCCTCTAACTTGGTTTTCATCTTTTAATTTTTTTTTCCTAATAACAAGTTGTCCAAGTCTTACATTTGATCATGTAATATTTATTCAATCGCTTCGACACATTTGGAATTAACTCAAAAATTTTTATTTTTAAAGATTTATATTGATTTAAGTTTATCTAATGAATTTTTAAGTTTATCTAATGAATTTTTCTTTTGACTACGAGTTGTAAATAATATACACAGCTAGTTTTTTACATGAAGATTTACTACATAAGTTGTACTATTAAGATAGAGTTGGATAATCTTAACTGAAAAAAAAAACAAAAACAGACAAATAAAGCGTATGGAAGGGTGTGAAAGTGGGGCTTCAAAGGAACATGCAACCAAATAATGAGAGACATATTTCATATTTTTATTATACCAAATAAAATATAATATCATATATTAAATAATAAGTAAATTTATATAGATAATTACACCTTTACATACGGTGGTATTACGCTAATCCGCGGATTAACCTCTAATCACATGAAACAAAAGATCAAATAAATTGCATTATTTTTACATCATTAAATTACTTAAATATTGAGAAAATAAAATTTAAATTGCTGACTAAAATTATTGAAACCAGGGATATGGCATCCGAGGGGTTGGAATATTTTGGAGTTTGAGAAGGTGAGTGACTATTTAAGCATGATGTAAATCTCGAATCACAAAAGAAAGACGCATTACAAAATTAATTTTCTGAAAGTTTAACTGAAATACACTTTCTTGTATAATTGTATTTATTTCACAATAACAAGTTGATCACGTAATGTTTATTCACTGGCTTCCATACATTTGGAATTATCTCAGCAAAAAAAAAAATTTAATTTAAGGACTTGTATTGATTTAAGCTTTGCTATTAGTTCGACTTATAACCACTCGGTATCTCCATGTTAGTGATACTAATCCAGTATTAAAGCGGAAGACGCAGCTTTTAACCTACGAGGACGACGCTACTGAGATTGGATTAAGAGAGATTCAGAAAACAAACAAGATATAGCGTATGAAAGGGAGTGAGAGTGGGGCATCAAAGGAAGATGCAAGGAAATGAGAGAGAGACATATTTCAAAGCAAAAGGGACCATCACACATGCATTATTTATTCAACAACGCGTCTTTGAACCATTAAACACGCTTATCTAACCAATATAAATAACACCTTCCTTCCAATTCTTCATTCACAACACACTTACTTATCTGTTGAATATACAGAGAGAAGAAGGAAAGGCAGATGGGGTTTGTGGAGGTCTTGGGAATGGGTGGATCGGGAAGACGCAAAAACTAAACTCACTACTCTTTTGAGTTTCATAGCTGTCTCTGTCTTTCCGACCCCTCCCATTCCAAGGATTTCCTCAAGTTCCTCCCTTTCCTTCCCTTCTCTCCCTAATTTACTACTCACTTCACAAACTCCACTTCTTTCTTTTTTCTCGTCATCTTTTTTTATTCTTTTCCTACTTTCTGTTATTTTTGCTTTCCCCTGCTATAATATCTGCCATTAATGCTTTAAGCTCCTTGTTTTATTACTACTTATCCTGATTAAAACGCATATTTAAATGAAATATATTCGTGCAGTGAAGCAAGCTGAGGTACATGATTAAAATAACATGAGAATGGCATCCATCCTTGGAAGATAAGTTTTATTTAGCTCCAATGAACTCACCGATTCCGAGTGTTATCCTACAAGTTATGCTAATATTTGTAATTTTTCTAAAAATAATAACTATAAATATTTGAGTTTGCAATATGCTTAAAATATAAGCTACAACTATAAATATTAGGTTGTCGTCGATAAGTAGTTGATTTTTTGTTGACGGCATCCGCTCCGGTCGCCTATCAATCACTTCTCTTCTTCTACACTTCAAAAACATTTCTTCCAAATAATCCCTCAAGAAACGACTGCTCATTATTATCTAATATTTATAGAAATAAAATAATTAAGTGCTGTTTGATGGCTGTATCTGAGAGAGGTTAGATGGCAATGGCATGTGGAAATGAATTCTCCAATTAATGGTTATTCCAGATGAGTACATCCTGTAGGATTCAAGTTTGTGTTCGAACTACCAGCTTTGAAATCATTTCTTGCCTCTTTTTTTTTTTTGAAAAAATTTCTTGCCTCATTTACTTGTTTGATGTTGCAGCTCATCCTTGGCATGATTTGGAAATTGGGCAAAGTATTCAACTGATGATAATGGAGATACTGTTTTGAGTAGAGATTTTTTGTTGTCTATGATACAGAAGAATGGAGGAAAGGAAACGTCTTTGATGTTTTCTTTTCTGTAGTTTTGATTAAGAATCGATTATTGGTTTGGTTATTTTGTGGAAATGATTCATTATTCATTAGTTTTCTCCTTTTGATTTGTAGCAATGTTTCATTCATTATGATTTTTGAGTCATTCAATCTTTGTTCAATACTCAGTTTGGTCCAAATTTGTTTTATATATCCAGTTTCCTCTGATTTTATTTTCGGTTTTAATTGATTTTGTTTCTATGTTTGGTTTCTTTCTGTTTTACTTCTATGTCTCCAGTCTGTTTCCAAATTGCCAATTTCATGCGGTTTAATCTGTTTTATTTGGTTCTCGTCGAGTTTGGTTGGAGGTTGGTGAAGCCGGAGATCTTTTATTGAAGAAATAGCTTTTATTTTGTTGCTTGTAGGTTGTTTTTTCGAGTTGAACATAGTAACCATGCTTCTCCTTAAAGGAGTGTTAAAACTGTTAAAATTCAAATTAAAACCACTAAATCAGAGAGAATACACTGTTAATTCCCTTGTTATTATCATAATAATGATCGATAAGAAATATTCTAAATAAATTCTCATATACTTCAGTTGAGATATCATTAATAATTCTATCAATTGATATACACATAAATACAATAGATAAAGCAAATGTCTCATTTTATTAATTTATAAAAGTGTAAATACACATTAATGTATTGGAAATTGAGTTAATGCTTCCCCCCACCGGCGAACATATAGGTGCACTGTGGAGTGGTGGCGGATAGAAGAAACGACGGGTGGAGTGGATTGCAAGAGTGGTTTTATATGGTAAGACTAGGGTTTTGAGGTTGGGAGAAGAAGATGATGAATAATGGCTGAGGATAATTTTGGGCTTTGTGGTTATGGTATGATGGATTGAAACGACAATTTGAGTATTTAATTGGAAGTTTGGGGTTTTTTTTTGATAAATGTTAAAAAGAGAAATTCGTGCTTTGTGTTGTCAAAACAAAGACACATCCACTTTCTTTGTGTGAGGTTTTGATTTTGCATTGGGACTTTGGGAGAATACATCTACATTTGATGAATTTTCAGTCACGATTTTATCTTCCATTAATTTTATTTTTAGGTTCTACTTATTATCTAACTATTTTCACGTTTGTTACAAGTTAAATTTAGTTATTATAGAATTCAAAAATTTAGTTTGTATTATTAGATGAGCAAAATCAAAATTTAAAATAAAAACATACACCACAAAACTAAAATATGGATAAAAAAACTTCTTATTATTTTAATACCCTTACTTATTTATGTTTTTATTATTTATTTACTTTATATATAATATAAGTTTTGACACATCACATAATAAAATATAAAGAGCGATTTTAATTATATCGGGTATATAGGAGTTCTTTTCAATCTATTAGTCATGATTATTTGAGGAAAAATTTGGAAAAGATAATAGGTGATTTAAAGTTGTTTGATTTGAAGTATTTCTATGAACCAATTTTACTAACACTTTCAGTGATGGGTGAAATCAGCTTTTTTGTCTTAAATTTAGAAGTATTTACAACGTTTATTAATGATTGTTATTATATATTGACCAACTACTTTTGAATCATATTTTTTATGAATCGATTTTTTTAACGAAAAATATTTAAAAAGTTACCCCTTCTTAAATTTTTTTGATTTTGTCACTTATACTAACAAAATCTTGAATGATTTAATACTTTCGTGTTAGACACGCATCCTATTTTATTGCATAAAGTCATAAGTAAATCTATACTATTTTCTAGTAAGTCTCAAACTTGGCTTGATAAGCATAATCTTATTTTCATCCTCATACATAGAAGACAGAAAAATCATAACATAAGTTTGTCTCACAAAAAGAATCTACTCTATGCTCATGCATAACATAGTACATGTTTTAATAATCCATATCTTAACAATTGACACATAAATTAAGAAATGACTTAAATAAATAAAAAAAGATTATTTTGTCCTTATTTAAAACTCAGTATTCTAATATATTTTGTTTTTATAGTGTTAGAAAATATTTAATACTAAAGAGCTTTATTTGTCTTAGTTTTGAGAAAACGAGATTTTTTTAGTTTTTAGAGAATGAAAATGGAATTCAAAGAGGGTTAATTTGGAGAAAAAGTGTGTTAAATTTTTAAAAGTATACTTATTTTGAAACAAAATTTTAAGTCTAAAAGAACACTTATTTAAAAACAGAGAGAGTAATCGCTTACGGACGTATTCGAGCCAGCAGGAATGTGTCTCGTAGCTCTCTGATCCCACAACTTGAAATGGCAATAGCATGGACCCAAACCAGCACCAGTTGCATATGCTCTTAGTCATCTATGCCACCTCTTAATATTCAATATATGATAATGTTTTTATATTATAGTTAAATTAAAAAAAAACACTCCGTATAAACGGTAAAAAAATTGTATAAAATATAAACAAAGTACATATTTGTAAACATTTTAAATAATCATAATTTAATAAAAAAAATAAATAATAGAGTGTAATTAATCCTTTTGCATAGCTATAACATGTTATAAGAGTCCAATTATGCAAAATTATAACAGGTTTTTAGTCCGTCGAGCATTTTTTTTCTCTTAAAGGACTGTTATTTTAATCCAAGAACAATAGGCATGCTAATAGCTGAGCCACGTAATACAAAAAGATATCATATATTATAATAATAAAAATTTATTAATCTATGTAAATTATTTTATTTAAAAATAGATTTTTTAATTTTTTTTGTGAGGATTATTTTTAATATTTTATGATATTAATAAAGCTTTAATTCAATATATTTATTCTTAAATTAGACCAACAAAATTGATATGTAATATTATATAAATCAAATATTATTTATTCATACGTGTATATATTTATTTAAGAAATAATTTTTAATTATTTGTTCACATTATTATATATAAAATTTTGAAAGGATAATTTATTCCGTCCATAACGTTTAGGTTGTCGAATAAATATAATTAAGTTAAGGAAATTAATTATGATTTATTTGGTAAAAAAATTAAATTAGAAACAATTTTAGTTTAGAGAGTGTAATTGTGAGTGGAAAGATACTTATTTACCAATAAGTGTCTCCACTTCTATAAATAACCATTTTCCTCTTCATTTCTTACTTAACCACATTCCACTCTTCCACATTAACCAACCAAATCAGATTCCTTGTGTGGAAATTTTAGAATGAGAATTCTAAAATTCTCTCTCAGGTGATCGAGATTCAGGTGTAGGATCGGCGAAACATTGTCAGTATCCCGACGCGTTTGCACCTATGGATACGAGCATGCCCTTCAACGGGATAACGTTTCTCTTCCACTGCGTTGAATGAAGTTCCAGGTTCGAATCTCTGTTCATTTTGTTTACGTTTTAATTAATTATTAGTTAATTAATTAATATTTATATTTATATGCGATATATTCGATTTGTTTCATTGGTATCAGAGCTGAAAGACTGCTAGATTTTAGAATTAATTTTCTAGAATGTTGTGCGTACTGATGATGCTGTTTAGATGATTTTATTTTGCATAAATGTCGTCAAAATTAGACCGAAAACCTTAGGGTTGTACAATTCCAAAAATAAAAGTTTGGAATTTGGCAAATTTTGCACACCATTGAACTCAGAAGGCCGAAAAATGCAGAAAATGTATTTCATTTGGTCGGAAAAGTGTCAGAAGGTGGCACGTGTGCCTGGTTACTCTACTGGGCGTCGCGTGGCATCTCTTCAGTGAAGTGAAACGATTGGCGCTTTAGTCGTTTGGTTGAAACGATGCATCGTTTGGAACGATACGACGAAGCGTCTGAGCGTATGTTAAAACGACAAGTCGTTTAGACCGAGCGAACTCGACCCACAACTCCACATGACCCGCGGTTTGACTCGCGGTCTTAACCCATCCCGTGAACAATGAAGCGACCAATCGAATCGTGCCATGTGGCGCGCGTGACCATGCAGCAATTGGACGAGACCCACACACAACAATAATGATCTGATTTGCTCTCTACGGTGCGTGGGGACTGTTTCGGCGATCAAACTTTTTCCAAATTTTTGACAAATTTAATATTTACAATATTTTGGAATTTTTTGTATATTTTCCATAAATTTTTGAATTCCAGAATTATTTATTTTATTTAAAATTGATTAAAATTTAGTATTTTAATTATTTTAAATGTACCAATTTGTCAAATAAAATTCTAATAAAATTACAATAAGTTTGTAAGAGTTATTAAAAATTTATTATATAATTTGTTTATATTTTTGACGTAGTTCTATATCTGTTATAGAATAGTCAGTTAAAATAATGTATTTTAATTATTGTAAATATATTAATTTGTCAATAAATTCTAATAAATTACATTATGGTTGTAATATGAGTTAGAAATTTATTAAGTGTAATTAGTTTACATAGTAGAGAGTTATTTTATATGCGTTATAGCTAATGCAAGTCATTAAATGTCCGTGAAAGAGACACACATACGTAAAGAGAGTGAATTTTGAATTCTCTCGATAAATCCTAAAATTCAGAAATATTTTTTTTGGATTAATGATGACATTGTTGATGTTATAATGTGTTTGAACAAGATCAATGATGAAATTCAGAAATTAATCTTGGAAACAATTTTTATTTCTTTATTAAATGTATGATTTGACAATGGTAAAATAATTTTTCTGCATGAAATAATTTTACGAATTTTTGGTATTGGAAAATGTCGAAAATGAGAAAAGAATGTAATATTGCCAAATTGGATGTGATCTAATAAATTACATTTTACGAAAAATCGTATGATCTTAGTGACCAATGTGGAAATAATCGGGACGCAATTTAGTTGTGATACTAAGTTTGTGAAACTTAGACGTAATTGCATAACTAAGCAATCAGGATTGTTGTTTCTCAAAAATCAATAAATTCGTTTTAATAGTTTGACGAGAGTTTAAGTAATACGAATTACTTATACTAATTAAGTTAGTCTTAATTAAAATCAAAGTGGGTATGTCTGTCAGACTTAATCTAAAATTTTATGGACGCTTGAATATTTAATATATTTATAAAGGTAAAATTTTAGTGAATCGAAAATGGCTTAAGTAATGTGGATTACTTATAATAATTAATATAGTATTAATTATGGTCTCAATTTGAGTGTTATTAGGTAATATAGAATTTTTCGCAAAGATTATGTGTTAATTTTTTAAATTCTATTGCAAAGTTTATTGTGTGTGCATACGTATCTTTGTTGACGTAATAACTTATTGTGTAATAAGTTGGCAATACCATTTGTTGAGCATTGACAAGACTTAATGTGTAATAAGCCGAAAATACCATTTGTTGGGTATTAGAATTTTAGTTCAATATTTATTATTAATGTTTAATTAGTTTAAATGTTATTTGAACGTGTAAATTGTTTAGTACAATTTATTAGAAATGTCGCATTTTAGATAAATAAATTTTTTGTAATTTTAATTTATCACGTAATGAACATAAGTTGACTAAGTTATAGTAACTTAGAAAATAGAACTAAAATAGAATTCATTATTAATAGTTAAATTTTGGTCTAGTGAATGTATTAGCCCAAATAAATATGTGGTTCTACCACATTTGTGTAGAGCTCGTTTTATGTGAACCAAACACTAGATTAAAATTTAATGTATTGATAGTAAATTCAGTATAATGCTAAAATTCCTTATTTTGAAAGCAATAAATAATATAGTATTATTTATTTATTTGTGTAATAATTATTTACTATTTACTACTCCTAAAGTTGATTAATATTAAGATAAATGTAATCTTGCGTTAGGCTTAGGTAGTATTAATCGCATAGGTTGAAAATTAGTTTTCCAAATGCACGATCAGAAACTAAGTGTTTCTAACACCTTGATTTTTTAGAGTCAAAATGCAAAAAAGTACTATATACTCAACATAATTTTGAGTTTATGCGAAGTG
>CANYCX010053041.1:0-11648 GCA_948193385.1 Breynia disticha f. nivosa
TGCCAACACAGTAATGGTATGTATGAATGAAACTCCATGCATTTCATTTCAACTTCCACAATAACACATGCACATGAATGTTCCACAAATCATCCATATCATAATATGAGCCAACATGCTCAAAGTGGCCAACTCGTGGCATAAACAGCATACAACATTTGCAACTCAAAAGAGTTAATCATATAACCAATAAGGAACATTCGTAACGTGCACATGATAACTAACATATTTCATCATATCATCCATAAAATGCCAATTCATGGCAAGAAAGCCACAACATACCATACCACAAATTGAGTTTTCATATCTCATATCAAAATACATATAAGCATCCATACTTATTTTCATCACATAACTCATTAGCTTGCCTTAAGGCAATACAATTTAGCATTTAAGCAAATCGTGCAAGTTACTTACATTAGCTAACTTCACACTTTCAATACAATTTAACATATTTGCATTTTCAACACATATAAAGCTCAACACACATACCAAACATAACTTGCGAATTCCCAAGCCAACCATACAAGACATAAGTCTCTTTACCCAACTGATTTACACTCAAACCAATTTTACAACATAGACCAACCATCAAGATAACATTTCCATCACACTTACTATCATCACTCAACATTCAAAACAACTTAAACCCGACTTCATACCAATACCCAATTCAAGCCTATAAGGCATTCACACAAATTTCACTACCATTTTGATAAAATAAAACATATATCACAAAAACATAACCATCCAAAGGCAAACATACAATCGTAAGCATCCAAGAACACTTACATTACATATCTCACAAATCACAACACACATACAACATTCATCCATTTAACATAATTGCATTCAAGTGCAATAATCTTTCAGGCGTTCATTTTCAGTATCACATGCCAACTTAAAGCATTTAAACCATACCATTTCCATTTCCATAGAACTTCCCAAGGCAAGCAACCAAACTCATGTTTAACCAAGCCAATCGTATATAGTTCATCATTCATAAAAACAAATATCATACATATAGTCAACCATTCATAACAAAACACACTAAAGTAAGTGGAAAAGCACTTACCTCGGGCTCCGAGACTCAATCCGTCGCCCGATTCCTGAGTCGAGTTTGGAATATCAATACCTACACACACATTCAGTCACATTATATTCATTGTACATAAAATCAAACTTCACATTCCTACCCTCTCTCTTATTTTCACAAAAACCCCCAAATGACTAAACCCTGAAGTCATCGACTCCCACCATTCTTGTAAAACCAAGCTAAACCTATAGGCTATTATGAGTACCACGCAAAACCCCCATAAAACCGAACAGAAAGCTCACTCTTTGTCACATACATTTCATTAAAATTGGAACTTACCTCACTGAAATTTTGTCCAACAACCTTAGAACTTGCTTAGGTTGTGTTCCGAGGTGAAATCTACGAGCCTCTACATTTTAGAAACAAAATTTGAAGGTTGGAAGGGTTTAGAATGGTATTTCTAGGGTTCTGTTGAGCTTTTGTGTGAAATGGGGAGGATAGTCTCGTGTTTTGGTTTTGAATCAGAAGATGCGCACGGCCTCAGAATGGGTCTTGCCATCAGGTTGTAGCCCTCATTTCCAACACGATCCAAGCATGCCTCGTGTCAATGGGTTGTGCCTCACATTTCTGACAAGGTCCTGGTATGGCTCGTGCTCACGACTTGTGCCAACATTGTCCAACAGAGATGAGCATGCCCAAGTGGCATGCCCATGTCGAGCCCGTGCTCATCTCAGCTGCTGCAAATTTTCAACAGATTTTCTGTCAACTTATCTCCAGTTTTAATCCTATTTTATTTAACTTAATTACTATCATTTTCAGGGCGTTACAAAGAGTGTGGCCACATCTAGATGAAATAATGAGTTTCATTATTTATATGAAAGAGTTCAGTGTCACTAGAATGTCTAGAAAAGGAATTAATGAAATAAGGATGACTTGTCCATGCCTTACGCGATTCCAGCATCAAGGGTAAGGTACTGTGTAAGATTGGATTAGGTCAAACGGATCTCATAACATCTTTATTTAATTTGGATTGTCATTGCATTTTACTGGAGTTTTTTTATGCCCTTTAGGAATTATTTATTCCTATTTACAACATTAAATGGTCTTATAGGATCAGACACAAAGACTAGGTCTGAAAAAGGTAAAATCAATATTTCCATTTTAAGGAAGTTTGGATAAGATTAGGACAAGTTTTAAGTAAGATCACGTTTAGGCCAAGGATTGTCCTAAAAATGCAATTTACTTAAACGAGATAAATATTATCTGATCTCCTACTAATCCTAGATTGAATTAGATTAGGATTTGAATTCAAATACGTATCCTAATCTAATTTGAATTTGCCTAAGATAAGGAATTATGAGGATAAGGACAAACCTAAGGTTTTATCTCTCTCATCTCCTCTTTAGGGCTCTTAAGCCATACTCTATATAAGGAGACATATTCTCCTTGTTTTGGGATGCTCTTGGCCGTGATCTATAGTGTCTAAGGTGAGAAAATTTATTTATTTTCTTAATAACACATTTTCTTATAGTTGAGAATATCAATTGAGCTAGCCCTCGCTCTCATCGATAAGGACTAGTTGTGTGTGTGTAAGCACAGAGGGAGGTCACGTACAAGTAGCTCCTTGGTGACACAATTTGGCTTGGTTGAAGGTTTTATAGGCTGGTCATATATTGTAGTTACGTATAGCACACACTCCGAATCGTTGCTTTCAAGTTTCAAGGTACAAAACTCTAAACTAGTTAACTAGTTTTCACATAAACATGTTTGGATCTTGGTTTTGCTTTTTATGTGATTGTTTAGCACAGTTTTTTCAAAGTTTTCTGCTATGCCACTTTTTTTTCACAAGAAACCTAACAATTACCTTATTGTTATTATATTCGAAAAGAGAATGAAAAAAAAAACATAAAAATCAACCTAGAAACAAAGAGAAAATGATGGAAAAATAAATTTATAATTAGTGAGTAAATTAAAAAAAGAGTAATTAATTATGAGAGATAAAAAATCAAATGTAATTAATGAACATACATATGGAAACAATAAATTAGAGAAAAAAGACACAAAATTAGTGGAGGAATTTTTTTGCACATTTAAACAAAAATCGACATATCCGAGCAAAAAAACATGACATCTCGACATATGAATGCTAAGACTGAGTCTTACTGTTATCTATATCATCTTATTGGACATTTCAAAACAAAAAAGGGGCATTTTCCTAGTTTTTCGTTTCTTATAATACTCTTATATGTATTTTAATAAGTCATAAAATATTTATAAACTAAAATGAAATATGAATTTAATTATTTGTTGATTTCTGAATATTTTTTATAAAGAATGGTATTTTGTTTTATTTTATTGATTATGTTCTCTAATAATAAAGAAACATTGAGATTGCAAATAATAAACTATGAGCATTCGTAACCTTCAATATTGTTTAGAAGTCTCCCTATTATTTATATTAACTTATTTTTAGCACTACCATCACAACAGTTCCACATCTTAATTTTTTAGCAATTTAAGGTCTCATCAGAAGTCATACTCTATGTCCAGTCTGTATTCTACTAAAAGAATTATATTTTTTTGTCCTATTTTTTTGCCTAACTTATTGTTTCATTTCCATATGTTATTAATTTAATTCAACAATATTAAATAAATAAAAGATATAATAAAAATTTATATTAATTTAAAATAGAAATGACACATTAATTTGAAATACAATATTATATTGTTAATTTAAACATACATCACTCGAAAATGAAAAATATATTGATGAATTAAACATAATTTTTTTTTGAAAACAAACACAAAAATTCTAATATTCACACTTTTTCCCCAATTTTTTTCACCATTTTGTTATGAATTTAGAGTTGTAACAGGTTCATAATGAAAGTGTCTTCCAATATGACACTATATTTGTAACGCTCTCAAATTTTCTTCCAAAAATAAACTATTAAATAAATTGGAAAAATATTCGGTAAAACACACAAAGGATCGAACAAGTTTTACACACAAACAAAGGAAAATGTGCACTAAAACAGACCAAATGGTTTGGGAAACAGTTTTGAAAAACTATTTCCCAAACCGTTTGCATCGGGGGAAGACATTAAAAAGGGGAAAAATCGATTTTAATTGGACTTCAGCCCTAAATACCTCATTAAAAAAGGAACCATTCTTCATTCTAAACCTAACCCAAGAACAACCACCCTCTGTAACTCCCCAAAAAATGTTTTTTTAATGTGGGATAATGTTGGATTATGTTAGGTAAGGTATATAGATACGTATGGGTATGTCGGGAAGCGAAAGAGGTCGAAAATGGTTATGTACAACAGACTGCACACCATTAACGTACGTTAATGGGATCATTAACGTACGTTAATGGAACAGATGTGGAATAACGTATGTTATTCATTACAGACAGACCCAAACCTGTATTTTACTAATGTACGTTAATTTGGACAATAAACATGCGTTATCGGGCTCTGAACAAGTCATTAAATGTCCGAAAACAACTTAAAACGGGTCATAACTCCCTCCTAACAACCTAAACTCTCTCCAAACCTCTAAACCTCATTTCAAAGTCTTCCAAACATCAACCTATCAACGAATAGCAGGTTTCCACCGGATTAACACCACATCCATCCTCAAATTGAGTCCTCCTCCCTCTATGTTTTTAAGTGACGAGAAAGAAGGTAAATCCTCATTCTCGGTAATCGGGCGACAGATTGAACCTTGGAGCCTGAGGTAAGTGCTTTTTCCATTTACTTTAGTGTGTTTTGTTATGAATGATGGAATATATAGGTGTTGCTTGTTTTTGAATGATGAACTATATATGATTGGCTTGTTTTAAGTATGAGTTTGGTTGCTTGTTTTGGTAAGACCTAAGTTGTATGGAAGTGGCATGGTTAAATGTTTTAAATTGGCATGTGATAGTAAAAATGAAACTCTTGAAAGATTATTGCACTTGAATGCAATTTTGTGAAATGGTTGAATGTTTTATGTGTGTTATGATTTATGAGATATGTAATATAAGTGTTGAATGGTTTATATGTGAACAAAGGCTTGGATGACACGATGCATGCATTATGTTCATTATGAATTATGTGGCTAGAGGTTTTGAGAATTTGATTGCATTGCATTCATTTCATGCCATGAGAGAAAATGTATGAGCATTATTGCATGATATAAATGTATAAGAGGCCTCATGGCAAAATGCGCGCGAAGATGAGTGGAGTCTCTCTTCATACAAAATAAGGGACAGGTGTCCAATACGCGCAAAGAGATCGAGTGGAGTCTCTCTCTTGATTTGAAGGGTGGGTGCCCAAAGTAGCAGGGATCGAGTGGAGTCTCTCCCTTATGAAGTTAAGGCTCCAGAGCATGCATTGTGTGGTTGCATTTTCATTCGCATAAATGCATTCATTCACTTCTTATCATTGATGTTTATGTGGGAAACTTGTATTGTTATGAGTATGAATGAATATATGTGTTTATGGAAATTGAATGAGGTAAATTGTGTATAGGAATGTGAATATGAATTGAATAGCTTGAAATGTGAATACAAATGGTGTTGGATATGTGGAATATGGAACATATGAAATAATGTTAGTTTGATGATGGTTGTGAATAAGTATGAGATATGAAAACGATGTTTGGTAGTTTATATGGTGTTTGTGATTCCTGTGTTGATCTTGATTTAAGGTGTAATTTATGTGGTTAATGGTTAAGTGTTATGATTTGGATGCATAGGAGAATTGTGTGAGTGCCTTGAAGGTTCTTTGGTATGCTAAGTGATAAATGATAAGTGTAGGTATAAACCTACGTTAATGCTTCTGGTGGAATATAACGTACGTTAATTGTATTAATAACGTACGTTAATGCTTTAAACATACGTTAATTATATATTGGCATACTTTATTCATAGTTGTAGATTAGGGGAAGAATAATGTACGTTACCTAGGGTATAAACCTACGTTATTTTGCGCAGAAAACCTAATTTTGGCCTGAATAACATACTAATGCATATCTAAAGTATACAACTGATATAGGATGAGTTCCTGAACATATTAAACACTTAAATGATGGTATGTGACATGAATGTAATGTCTTAAATGCTTAAAGATTATATTGTGGGAATTGTTAGGCACGAATGCGGCTTCGTGTTACGCGGACACAACCGTATTTGATCGAAGGTTTCCCTGTGAATACAACATAATAACTAAAAGGATGCGCTTACTGAGTATTCTTTATACTCACCTTTATTTTGCTGTGTATATGTGTGCAGAGCGACAATAGCCAGTCCAGGGACATTCTTTTGGCGGAGCTCGAGCGTGTGATACTTGGCGGATAGGTCGGCTCCTAGTGGTTTTGAATACACTACACTTTTGCATTTTGTATAGCCATACACATGATAGTATAGGCTTGACACTTGCATTAATGTAAACCGAAAATCATAGCTTCTACATATTTCAGATGATTTGTATTTTGGGCCGGTTTAAATGAGATGCATGTATGCCATTCTTTCTATATATTTATATATATAAATTCTCCCAATTTCAATTTTGTTATTATTTAAAACGGAAAAAAAATGGGTGCAAAAATCAGAACTATATTTGTAACACTCTCAAATTTTCTTCCAAAAATAAACTATTAAATAAATTGGAAAAATATTCGATAAAACACACAAGGGATCGAACGAGTTTTACACACAAACAAAGGAAAATGTGCTCTAAAACAGACCAAATGGTTTGGGAAACAGTTTTACAAAACCATTTCCCAAACCGTTTGCATCGGGGGAAGACACTAAAAAAGGGGAAAAATTGATTTTAATTGGACTTCAGCCTAAAACCCTACCTCATTCAAAAAGGAACTATTCTTCATTGTAAACCTAACCCAAGAACAACCACCCTCTCCCATCCATTTATCCTCCTCCTATAATACTTGAAGGACACACCAAGAGAAAATAACCCGATCAAAAAGATGAAGACCAAAAGGTAATGTTTCAAACCCCTCATCAAATAAAGAAATGCTAGAGTTGTGAAAATGATGAGGAAGGGCAAAGAGGGTGATAATTGGTGTCGTTAAGAGATGTGAGTTACGAGTTAAGGTTAAGAATGGGGAATGTTTGAGATAGAGAGAGAGAGAGAGCGATGGGGTGGGAGCGAGACAAAGAATAACATTAATTAAAGTGAAAACATGTAACATAAGAGTGTTAGAAGTAAAAAGTGTGTAGTATGTGTTCAGTACGCTTGATTGAGTGAATGTGTTATGTTTATAGGAGGTGAATAGACACTAGAGGGGAGCAGGTACCGGAGGGATACAGGTGAGTGTGTATTTATCACTTACTCGTCTTGAAGAGTCATTGCATCGGTAAGCATAAAAGATTAATCACATGAGTTTGTTGTGCATGATTGGGTATGATGGCTGTGTCATTATGAGTCTTGTTGGAATGTGTTTATATGTGTGTGCTATTGTCTATTGAATGTATTTTTCATGAGTTGGATCAATGTCAAGAATGAGTAAGGCATATGTGGTTGCTAGTGAGTTTGGAGAATGATAAAGTGAGTTTTGAAAAATGGAAATTGTAACGCCCTCCATTTTTTTGTATTTTTAAATTTTAATTGAATATTTAATAAATATATGTGAGGAAATTTTTCGCAAAGAGCTTTAATAAATAATTGGTGGAGAGTGTAGGATATTATGTGGAGTTAAAATCGGGTAAGGTTAGGTCAGCCGGGAGAGAGAAAAATCGAAAAGAAGTAACGTGTAGAGTCGAGGGTAATAACGTCTTTTCTGAGCATATATATATGTGATCTTCCTATCTCTCTTTACATCCACCTTCACACCCACGTTTTGCTTCCATAAACTGAGCCAAGTTTCAAAAAACCCTAAACGACCTTAGACCTCATCGAGTCTTAGTGTTTGGAAGTTGTTGGATCGAGTGGAGATCATGAATCGGTGAGTTTTTCTTGAACCAAAATCTTGAATCACGTTTTTACAGAGACTATGGTTTTCTGACGTGTTATTTCACTCATTTTAGCTCCGAATTGAGCGAAATAGGGCTTGTTGGAAAGGTTAAGATGTGTAGTAACCATTAGTATCTTATTTTGATGTTAATTGGTGGTTTTAGTAGCTGAAATTGATGTTTTAAGATGAAAGGTTAAAGTGACGAGTTTGGAAATTGTAACCCTAGGTTTGATTTGAATTATGGTTGCTAGGGTTAGTTTCTATGGACCCTAGTGAGGTGTAATTTATGGCCAATTTGATTGGGTCTTTAATGAGGTAAAAGTAATTGAATGAGAAAGGAAAAGGGTGTAGGAATTTGTGATGAGAATTGGAAGAAATCAAGATTTGATTATATGTTGGATAGTGGAATTCATAAAAATATACCTAAGTGAAGATAATAAGTAAGTTGAGAATGGTTGGTGAAATGAAATAAATGAAGTCATGTGAAGAGTAGTTGAAGGGAGTTAATGAGGAAAGAAAATTAAGGGTGAAATATCATAAATATACATATAGTAACATAACATTATTATTCATTTATTGATTAGTAAATTCGTTGGTTTATAGATATTGATATAATCTTATTATTGTGATTAGGAGGACCCAATCAAGGTGAGGGAGGTTCCCAGATGGAGAATTAAGTGAGCTTTTAGAGGTAAGTAATACGAGCGAGACTTCTGTTGTTTGTTTGTATTGTGTATGAAAATGATGTGTTTTGCAAATGTTGAGTTTATGAATTTGGTGTGTTTTGGTATAATTGAGTATGAATTGATGTGGTTTATTGATGTGGTATATGAGGATGTGTTGTTGTGTTGGTGTATTGATTGAAAGTAAATGAGATGGATGGCATTATGTTTTTGTGAGTTTATTTTACAGAATTGTGCTTGATGAACTATTGATTGATTTGTGTTTGGTTGATTGTTGTGTACAACATTGGAATGTCAAGTATATTGTAAACATATTATGAATGCATGATTGGCTGCACAGACATGCACTTGGCATTCATGGTTATGAAAACTCCCTAGGAGTAAATAGAGTAAATAACATGTATGTGGCTCTCTGTGAGCATGAATATTTGGACTCTTTGTGAGTAAATGAAAAGAAGGAGTGTTTATGGTTCTGTGTGAACAATAAACGATTAAACGGATAGTATATAAAACATGCTATACCGGGCATGTGTGGATAAACTTTCGACACTTACAGGTGTGAGAGTGTGCTAATTATAGGCATTTTGTGTACAAATTGAGGCACTTTGTGTGCAATTGAGGCACTTTGTGTGCAATATTATAAATGGATCCATTATCTTATAACCTATACTCCTGGCCGACGAGGCCCATTTGCAAACGTCTTACAAATTGGTAATGTAAAGGTCTAGTGAAGAAAACTAGAATTGAAGTATGAATTATCATACTAGGCAATGCATTCAGGAGCATCTATTCACACTTTACTACGTTCATGTGGTTACGGGTCATTTTGTATGTATGCATTATGGAATTGATGCAAATTGTGAAAATTGTTGACTATGGTGGGATGAGATATGTTAGTGATAATGTACTTTGAAAGTTGAATTATCATGGGAGATTTTGTTTAAAAGTGTTATATGTTTTTGTGTGGAATATGTTGGATTTTATTATGAGTGGTGTTTTTAAAGGTTTAAATGTGAATTGAGTGGTGAAAAATGATAGGGAATGTTTGGTTGATGTTGTGTTTATGAGATGTGGTATTGTTTTGAAGTTTATATGTGAAGTATGTTGAGTTTGGCCGGATGATCAAGTAGAAACGCGGCCTGGTCCCTAAGTACGCGGTGTGGGGGCGAGTCTGCGTAATCTTTGATGACTCCGCGTTCCTACCTGTTCATCCGATTGAAATGCTTAGAGGAAGTATGCGGGGTGAAGCTGAGTCCGCGTAGTTTTAAACTGCCGCGCGTACTTTGTTTTTACTCCGCATTCCTACCTGTTTGCAGGAATGAAATGTTTAGCCAAAGTTTGTGGGGTGAGATTGATACCGCGTATTTTTGAACCAAACCGCATACTTTGTGCTAACACCGCGTTCTTACCTGTGTTAGGTGTGGGGGCGAGTCCGCGTACTTATGAACCACAACGCGTAGTGATGAACGACCCCGCGTTCTCACCCGTGTTCTGATTAAAATGTTGTTCTTTGCTATAGAATTAAGTGTTCTTTTATGTGTGTTAAGTGTGTAACATTATTCTTATTCTATACCTTGAACACGTTTATAATTTGAATTTAAATGATTTTGGAATTATTCTTTGATATTGAATGAAGTCGACCTTTTGAGGTTATGTTACTTACTGAGTTTATAACTCATGCAAATATTGCCTGCAACGCTCGACATGTATTTTAGAGGTTTCCATTTTGGAAAAAAAGGTGCGCTACTGCTCGGATTTTGGAGTTTCCTTAGAGACGGACCGAGGTGTGCTGTGCACTTATTTGGATTAGGGTTTTTAGAGCTTGTACATGACTTTATGTGTAAACATTTGGCATGAAATGTATTGGGCAGGTTATTATGAAAATAGGAACTTTTCGTTTCTTATTTCTTTTATAACCCAGGCCAGTTTGTAAATTTATTTTGGTAATAAAACATGCCTTATAAACTTTATTTTATGTTTATGAAAATGAGTCGTTATTTTATGTCCTTCAAATTTATATCTCTTAATTATTTATTTTATACTATCAAAAATTAAATTACTTGATTTTTGGGTTTAAGTATCACTTGCAGGAGGGAAGTTATACGTGAGTGATATTTGAATTCGGGGGTCACATACTGGAAGACAATTTTCGAGACGTGGTGGAAAGAGTGTCTTGGTTGGCCGTAGTAGGGATGAAATAGTGTGTTATTGTTGCAAAAAGAGGGACCATATAGAGAGGAACTGTTTCCAGAAAGAAATTGATGAAGCTAGAGCTAGGAGTGCCCAGAGCAGTGTGGGGGAAAACTAAAGAAGTGTTGCAGGAAGCAGGGGTAGAGGATCCTATTCAGGGAGAGCTGGATCTCAGGCCCGAGGTTCCCGTGTGCAACAGCCAGTAGCCACTGCAGCACCACAGGCCCAAGTATACGCCATTTCCAGAGCTGAGGGAGTGGAGGACCCTAATGTCATATCTGGTATGGTTTACATTTCAGGCTTACCTATTCATATGCTACTTGATTCGGGTGCATCATGTTCATTCATTAATTATGATCATGCCTGGACATTTAAGTTGAGTGTAGAACCTCTAGATTGTTCAATAGAAGTATTAATGCTAACTAACGAGATAGCTAGAGCAAAAACCATAGTTAAATCTTGCCCTGTACGAATAGGTGAGCATGAATTTTGTGTGGACTTAGTGGTACTCTGATTGGAGAATTTTGGGTTGATTTTGGGAATGGATTGGTTGTCGAGGTATAAGGCTGTTCTGGACTGTTTTACCAAAGAAGTTATGATTGAAGTTGACGGTCGCAGAGAGTTACTATTTGTAGGAGAGACAAGGGTGATACCTGCTTGCTTGATTTCGGCGGTTAAGGCAGTGAGTTTGATGAAAGAAGGGTGCGAGGCGTATCTGGCTAGTGTGACAGATACTATGCAGCCTAGTGTCGGGGTGTCTGAGGTACCTGTTGTGTGTG
>CANYCX010053185.1:0-14036 GCA_948193385.1 Breynia disticha f. nivosa
TTGTTACTTTCCTTCTTAGGTCTTTAACCATAGCCCCATAATCTCTCTCTTTACTCCAAAACCCAATTTATTTTCACTCATTTTTCATCCCTCATGGTCACACATTTCTCCTCAAACTAGTTTTTCTTATTCAACAAAAAACTCAATCATTCTACTAGCATCTAATCAATTATTCAAACACCCAAAATCTTATCTTTTCATTTTCATCATTCTCGTCAAAGTGTTGAAGAATACTTTCAAGGAGTATTACCTTTGCTCCAATGGTAGAAAGGTGTTAAGTTCTTGAGCTTAGTGTTGATAAATCCACAACAAAAAAATCATAAGATCGATTATGCTTAATCTAATTCTCTTTCAAAGTGCATGTGAACTATATAAGAGTAGTCTTATCATGACAATCTTTAAATCAACTCAAGCAAGCCAATTAAGCTAACACCTAAGTTCGTAAGACATTGAAGTTAACTCATCAAATGTTATGATATTTAGTTCGATCATGACTATGTTAATATAAAAATTTTAAAATTTCACATGCAACATATACTTTAAAAGGATTAACAAATACCTTTCTCTCTCTCTCTCTATATATATATATATAATTCTCAATTTAAGTACTATTTATGAATTAGAACTGTATCAAATAAAATTTTCTGATAAAAAAAAGTCAGAATTCAATGATTATTTTCAATTACAATTTTTTAATTCGAATATATTAGGTAGCTCGATAGTTGTTGGCAAGTTCCAATAACTTACACAACTAAATAAAACCAGATTTTATCAATTCACACATTTTCATGCAATTATATTTTTTCCCATAATTTTTAAGCAATAATTATTAATTATAATTAATTTTTGCAATACAAATAAAATTCGCTTCCTCATCCTCATGTGTAGGGGTGTCCAAAAACGGTTTGACCGACCGAACTAATTGTTAACCGACTGAAAAATCAGTTTTGTTCGTTTCTTAATCGGTCGGTTAACGGTCGGTTAATGTTTTTAGACTCCGATTTTCGGTTGGTTTGGTTAAGAACCGATAACCGATCGAAATAATCGAATAGTTAAAAGTAAACATATATAATATATACCCTGTACACCAAAGCCCTTGAGACACACAGATACAATTCAAAAAATTAGGGCTCCATGTTTCCATCTCTATTTCGATTCCACCTCTCATCCCACTCTAGCCTCACTGTCTCTCCTCCGGCTCCTTGAAATATTACCTCTGCAAAGCGGCGACGCCTCTATCGACTCAACGCGGATCCACGGGTTCGCCATTCTCTTCTCTTTTTTTTTGTAAGTCATCTGGTGCTCGCCTCCTCCTTCCCTCTCCGCCACTGCCTTCAGGTTAAGCATTCTGTTTAACGTTTCCCTCACTTGTGAATTTTGATTATTTAGGCTATTCAGAAGTGATGTTGATATTGCTCTACCA
The DNA here is from genome assembly GCA_948193385.1 of Breynia disticha f. nivosa. Classification (NCBI taxonomy): domain Eukaryota; kingdom Viridiplantae; phylum Streptophyta; class Magnoliopsida; order Malpighiales; family Phyllanthaceae; genus Breynia; species Breynia disticha. The sequence continues at coordinate 1,424 of CANYCX010053185.1, forward strand.
CTGCTATGATGAGAATGAGTTGCTTATTCAGACTTGATAGTGAGATTCCATCAACGTAATACTGTGAACATTTTTTATGTGTGTTACTGCCACTTTTGAGTGATTATAATTAGGTTTGGTTCAGTGATTGAACGTCACCTCTGTTGCATGCTTGGTTCACGGTTTCTGAACTGACAATGGGATTAATCAGATGTAAATTGAGTTTTCATAGTTTTTGCGGGTGTGATGTGTTGATATGTGGGCTTTCGCAGGTTTTGGACTCTGATGCAGTGCTTGATGTTGGGGGTGTTTATGAACCAAATTGTGATATTTACAATCAGAAAAGGTTTGAGGAGGTGTGTTTGGACATGGGTTCTCTACTAAGCTGAGTAGTGCAGGTCTGGTTCTATTATGTTTTAGTATGAAATGGCTTTGCAGACATTAAATTTGTAAGCTATTTGGTTGTCTATACTCTATCATGATGGTTGTTTTAATCCTTCGATTGTTTATTCTTATTTTAAGGAGCTTCAGGTTGATGAAGCTTACCCAGGTGTATTCTGAATCAAGCTGTGATCATGATTTTATGCCCTTGTAGCTGAGATTTAAGGCTTTGTTTTTGGTGCAAATAGATTATGTTGTTCTAATTATAAACTTGTCAGATTTCTTCATGATTGATTGACAATAGGAATTAGTATTATCATGAATTTGGAATTGTTGTAGGAATATAATTCTGTCAATTAATTTAAGACACATTCGCAAATGTCTTTCTTTTGATTTGTAGTACCACATTTGTAACAACAGCTGAGTAAATAAGTGAATTTCAAGTCATTTCTTAATGATGTACTGTATTTAGTTACATTTTTAATCAAGAAAGAAGGATTTTAATATTTTTAAATTAAAGTTTGATTAATTAGGTTAACCGACCTAACTGACCGAAAAAAATCGGTTAATTTGGTTTGGTTAAAAAATAAAATTCGGTCGGTTCGGTTAATATTTTTTGACAAGTTCGGTTAACGGTTAATTCGGTCGGTTAATCGAAACTGACGTGATTGACCGTTTGGACACCCCTACCCTACTCGTGTATGTTTGAAAGGTTATAATTAGTGGCAATATTTTATAAATAAATATATAAGTATAATTTTGCGAGCAAATGAGATTAGCAATTATCCCAAAAATAAAAAGAGTTGTGTTGTAGGGTGAAATAATAGTGACAAAACGGAGAGGTTCTAATTTGTTGAAATCAAGCGGAAGCGGAGTTGGTATCAGTGTTGTTACTTTCCATTGTGTGCTCCCTCGAAACCATGGGCGACACCCAATTCGAACCTCAGGTTAGGACTACAGATCTCTCTTTCATTTGTTGTGTTTCGGAGTCGATCATCGAGTGTGCACATTTAATTAGAGTTTACTTTCAGGAGGAATCATGTAGCAGTGTGGACAAGTACAATGTAGAAGCTGCTGAAATAGTAGCCAATAATGCACAGGTCGCATCGCAGCAATGATTGTAATTGTTTTTTTTTTTCTGTGGATTACAATAGTCACTTAAATCCTTGTTTGTTTGGCTACTTCAGAGTTTGCCCATTACGCAGTCTGCGCCCTTGTATGAGCAACTTCTCTCCGTGTTCCCCACAGCTGTCAGTTTTCTGCCTTTCGAATAATCTTATAATTCTTCAAATTCTTACTTGTACTTTTTTTGTTATCTCAGTTTTGGGATTTTTCTTTTTGTATGAATTATCATGTGGTAGTCTATTGAATTGCAAATGCAAATCTCTTGTATGGTGTGTGTTGTGAATTCTTCATATGTATTCGAAGTAGTTTTAAATTTTTGGAAGTCATCGGAGGTGAAATTTTCATGTACAATGGCATAAAAAATTATTCCAGTTGATTAGTTTAGTCGCCTGCTGAATATTTTGGTGCATCATAGGCTTGCCGACATTTGGATTAAAGCTGATGGTTTGGTAAATTGGTGGTGTAGAGGCATCAAGGATGATTATGATGAAATCATATTTTTGGGAATGGCATTGTGTTATTTCGTGCAAACAGGGTTTCAACTTTCTTTATGGCCTTTACCTTTATGTTCGTTTTCACTAAATGCTGGATGAACCAGATTGATTGTTATTTGGATTGAGAGCACAAATTGTGTTGCCATATATTTATTTCTGTGTCAATGATAGTCTTTGCTCAACTGATTCGATTTCATCTTCTCTGGTTGAATGCCGTCTGTATCAATTAAGTTGCAGTGACGTTGTATCTGATTTATTATTGTTAATTGTGCTAATCTTTCATGGGAAAAGAGTGTGCCGTGCGTCACATTTTCTATGTCATGATCTGCTTTGAGTTATGTCTACCATGCCAGAATAAAAATTTTAAACGGGTTCATATTTCTTTCCAGGCGAAATTTTGGAAGCAGTATGTGGAGGCATATATGGCTGTAAACAATGATGATGCAACAAAACAGATATTTAGTCGATGCTTGTTGAATTGTCTCCATGTACCTCTCTGGTATTGCCAAGTTCCTTCTCAAGGTTTTGTTGAATACTCTTGGTTTCATTTACCAGAAAAATTTGAAGGCTATCTGAATTCTTTCTTATTGCTGGATGTGTTTTATTATTTTATTTGTTTAATAATGTTAATACACAACCCTAATCTCTGCAAATTATTTCACTTCCTTATTATCACATCCTCTTATTTATTGGTTGGGGTACACTGCATACTATGGCATGCTCAGAGCCTATGATAGGCATGAAAGGATAGGTTTTTGTTTTAGAAGGACCACATGATGATAGGACAAGGAGCGAACTGAGAAGTTAGAAATTTTTGATGTGGTTCTCATGGTTCAAAATATAGAAGTTGGGTTTGAAGCAGAAAAGGAGTTTTGGTGGGTCTGATGAGGGATATTTGTCTGGTTTCTTCGAGTAAATTTTAAATCTTATGTGAAGGACCTACTGTGATTATTTTAGATTCTTATCTGGTGATTTTTTTCTCAGTTCTTTTAGCTGTAAAATTAGTCCTTCTGTTGCATAATGGCAATACTATTTTTGAGTTTGAAGTTTTTTTCCCCTTAAATTAAGTCTAGGGAATTGATGGATTAAAGTTGGAAAAATACTTATAAAGAGAGAAAATGAATAGCGAGATCATTGAAGTTATTTAGGTGCTTTATATTTTTGGGAGGATATTTTTCACCTGTGCATTAACTGAGATACTGGATAACTGTACCTTACTAATCTGTACAATACATTTTTATGGGATACTTTTGCATCTGTACATGATACTTCAATAATTGAGGTGTTAAAACCTGATGGATTACCCTGATAATGTCATGAGAACTCCATGCCCTATGTTCTTGTTTTGGCTTAGTAAAATGTTTTCATCAATTTGCTTCCATTTTGTTAGGCGATGCTACATTCAATTCATCCGGAGGGTCTATGAAAACAAGGGTGCAGAGGGACAGGAAGAAACCAAGAAGGCCTTTAATTTTTTGCTGAGTTATGTTGGTAGTTTCCTCTCCCTTGAGAATAATAGTTATTGAACTTGTGATGTTCCATTATTCATCTGAACAATTTTTTATATTTGTTCAGATTGGAGGTTATTTTCTGTAAATTTGGTAAATGTTGAAAAGTGAAATGATTTGTATTAGCACATTTGGAGCTACATCTTTATGGTATATTCTGTTTTAAAATACTTAATTTCCATGTCTACTAAAACCTATCCCTAGCCTTATCTTTAATAGATGTTTTGATACAAATTTTAAAAGAATTTGATGATAATAATAAGTTTAACTGTTATGGGTTAGCTTTCTTGTGAGTTTAAGAAAAGAAAACATGCTTGCTATTTGAGTGGCTTCTCTTCTCTCATTGTTTCTCTATATCAGCTGATAACAAAACATAGGTTTCTTAAACTTGAATATTTGACCTCTTAGTGCCAATATTTATAAGAAGCATATGAAACTAGAATCTTACAAATACTGACTGATTGTGAGTAATCCTTTTTGTTTCTGATATTTTGTAGGGGAGGATATAACTGCTGGGCCACTTTGGATGGAATACGTTGCCTTTCTAAAGTCACTTCCGGTTTGTCGAATGTCTTATTTGTGTTGAAATTGTTTGAGGTGTTTGTCATCTGCTCTTACGATAGAGTATCTTGTAGGCTCAAAATGCACCGGAGGAAACACAAAGGATGACTGCTGTTCGAAAAGCTTACCAAAAAGCTATTATTACTCCCACCCATCATGTTGAACAACTCTGGAAGGACTATGAAAATTTTGAAAACTCTGTTAGCAGGCAATTGGTGATACTCTAGGCTTTGCATTTTATGTATAAACAAATTTTTGATAGATTTAATTGCATTTTTTGTGTCCGTGGAGATGATTTTCTTGCAATCTGATGTTATTTCATTTATCAGGCGAAAGGATTGTTATCTGAATATCAACCTAAATATACTAGTGCCAGGGCAGTCTATCGGGAGCGGAAGAAATATGTGGATGAAATTGATTGGAATATGCTACCTGTACCTCCAAATGGTTCTTCCAAGGCAACATCTTTTGACTATCTTATCATTGCCTGAGAAATGCATATGAAGTATTCATTGTCATTTAAACATGCAATTGGACAAATGAGCTGGCCTTTTTCTTGATTATTGATATTAACTACAAAGGAAATTTGTCCTGGCAATATTTTGTAGTTTCCACAATATTCTGCATGACAAATTTGACATAGAAATGAATATTTGAATAATAAATTGGACACAAAAGAAGAAAAGCAACATAAATAACGTTAGAAGAAATAGTATTTATGAAGAAATAGTACTTCTATTAGTTGTATATGGGACAATCTGTAATCTGCATTGCTTGTACTGCAGGAGGAGCAGCAATGGATTGCATGGAAGAGATATTTAATATTTGAGAAGTAAGAAAAAATAGGCATATATTTATTGTTTTCTCTCTTTCGGTAGATAAATTTTATTTTGGTTTTGTCTCTTGCTTGGTCTCATAGAAAAGTGACAAGGGTGTATTTCTTCTATTTTAGATGAAATATGAAGAAGAATTGATAAGTCTTCATTACTTGGTTATACACTTATATACATGTATTGCAGTAATTGCTTATGCTAATTTCTAGTGATTTGTCTACTAATTTACAGCCCTAATTGAGTCAGCTAAGGTAACACCTATCTAAGGAAACAATCTTAACATATTCACACTTTACAATCTAATGTATTCACACTCTACTTTCCACAGCTTATTTGCTTTAGTGCTTCCCATACAATTAGGTTGATTGAATTTTCTGATTTTTAATCTTCTGTGGTTCAGGTTGGTGCCTCAGCACATGTTTGCACTGTATTGACAATTATAAGATGCCTTTCTGAAGCACCCAGGTTGCCAGATGTGGATTGGGGATCAATTGTTAGGCGCTGCATGAGATACGAATCCCAAATTTCAGAGACGATCCGCTCAGAGTCATTTCCTTTTGGAACCCTTAGGGAAGAATCTGTAAAATTCGCAATAGCTCATGCAAACCAATTTGATGTACTCCAAACTTTTCTTGATGAACTGTCTGATTTGTCTAGGTTTGAGACACTAGAACTTAATCTGCAGGCATGTCTGCTCATATGTCTGGCTAGCCTGACAAAAGTATTCTCAAGTTCCAGGTTGGAGAAATTATTTAACGATGTCACAAACTTTTTTTCTTCAAATTCTTCATATCAAATGTGCGATTGCAATCAGAGAAGTTTTCTGAGAACATCATGCTGGAAGGGTCTTTGCCAATGTCTAGATGAAGCATCGCTGACTTCCTTGGAGTATATATCAAATGTTGAGAAGTGCATAGAGGTCTTGTTTTCCTTGTTGCCTTTGATAGAACATTCTGCCATTGATAGAGCTCATAAGGAAAATTCGGAATTGGAGTGGTGCGAGATGATTAAATGCTTGGCAAAGGCTAGGGAGGACTGGTTGTTGAATTTTCTGCAGGTAAAGAGCTTTGGTGTTTCACCCTCTTTGCAGAACAAATAGTTCCAGTTTGTGGCTTTGTTAATATGGAGTTATTGCAGTTACACATCTAATATCTGGTAGAAAATTTTAGAATTCTGATATGCTTATTCTGAAATGTTATGTATTGCTTACATCAAATAGACTTTAAAACTGCAATTGAAGCACAAGTTTTTTTTTGCACTAGTTTAGAGACCCCAAGGCTTGGTGATAGCATTTGAATTTTTGATGATGTTGTTACTATATTGAATTTCATGTTGAACGTTCACAGGTTGATTTGGATGGAGATAGTAAGTGCGATGAAGGTTTAGTGAAGATTGTTACAAAAGCCAAGATGGTTAGGATCGGTGTCATCTCATTGACTGAGCTGGGCCGACAGAAGGCTTATTTGTTAAACTCTAAATCCCAAGGTTAGTTTTTTGCAACTTGTTACCTCTGAAGTTACTTAGATATAAGTTTCTCAGCGGGCAGCAAAGAATGCCGAAGTTTCTTGAAATAAGACAGACCTAGATTTGCAATGCTACAGGTGTTTGGAATGTGATTGTTGAAGTTGCGAGGGCTTTGTATCATGCGGACGGAGGTGCCAGAAGACAGTGGCTTATTGATGCAGTGGAAATTAGTTGTGTATCAAGATATCCTTCCACGGTAGGCGCACACATTCCTCTATAGACATTAGGATTTAGGCAGCCATTGATTATGTTAATATTGTTCTGTTTCATGGTTCTGAATAAAATTAACCCATTTCCTCATGCAGTCACTGCAGTTTGTTGGTTTAATATCTGGTAGCTGCTGCAAGTACATGCCCCTTCTGATGCTCGACAGATTAACCGTGTTGAGTGATCTTCCAGTTACCCTGACTTCTCTTCTTACTGAAACCAGCTGGGAAGTTATTGCAGAATCTGTTGTTCCAAGGCTGATGGCTTCTACAGAACGTATATACAACTGGGTTACACAGACTGCAACACATGAAAACACAAGAAGTAATCAACCAATTGACGAAAGTGAAAGCGAGATGAGTAGTTTTCTGCTGAAAGTAGTGCATCAAACATGTGTTTCTTTGAGAAATTACTTGCCACTGGATAAACAACTTAGGCTCGCTAACATGGTGATCCACTGAGGCTAATTATGGAGTCTTATTCAGAAATGGCCAACTATAACAATACCTTAGCCTTGTTGCTTTGTATATTTTTTTCCTGTGAAAAAACTTTTGTAGCGCATGTGTACATTAGCAGTTTTATGTGTTCCTCCTAGCCTACACTGTAGCTTGTATTGTATGTACTTTAGGCCAAGTTTTCCTGGATTAATTAAATACATTATACCAACTTAATTCCTGGTTGTGCAGTGGAATAGATGGTTGTGTTCAAGTTCTGATGGCTGACTATAAGAAATTAGCCTTGTTGCTTTCTATATTTTGCATTTGTACGATTGACACAAACCTTACATCTACGCAACTAATGATACACACATTTTTCTCACACACCAAACTTTCACTAACAAAACAAATATGATAATTATCCTCAAATTTTCCCATTACATGGAAAAAAAAATCTGTGGAAAGAAAGAAAAAAAGGAAGATATGTTGAAGAAAAGAGCATGTGTGGTAGATAGAAGGTACAAGCCAGCCTCATCCATAATCCTGTTACTAAACAACAAAATTTCACAATTATCTCTTCTTCATTATCCTCATCTTCACTCACATTTCCCAACAACATTCCACCACCCACACCCTTTATTTCTATATATATATATATATATATATATATATATATATTACTTCATCCCTTTTTCTAATAAATTGGGTCAATCTCCGGTTTCGAATTTTTCCCCTTTACACCTTCTATGAACATCGAACTGTTTGTAAAAGTTATTTCAAAAATTAATCATAAGTGTTCTATCTTCTCTAATTTGTTTTTGGTGATTTCTGAATCTTTCCTTCAATAAATGAATTTGTGTAAAATATATTAAGCAAAATAAGTAAACAGTAATGAAAAATGCCTAAAAAATAATTTATTCTCCAAGAGAAGTCTTTATTTATAGAATTAGGTAATTGGTTGGTGGTGTGAATAATGATACTGATGGGACCCACTAAAAATGACAATATTGTAGAATAGAGCAGTGAAGGCCACATGGCAGATAACGAAGGAAGGTTACATATAAAACAGAGAAGTAAACTTGAATGCTTCTATTTTCCTCAATGCCCAAATTAAACACAATATCTGTATAAATAAATAAACAGAATCCAGAGAGAGAAAGATAGAGATGGGAAGAGCATTTGTGTATGTGATTGTTGGAGGAGGAGTGGCAAGTGGTTATGCAGCTCTTGAATTCGCAAAGAGAGGTGTTGCTCCTGGTGAACTTTGTATCATCTCTCAAGAACCTGTAATCCATTCACCTCTCTCCTTTTTTTTGTTTGCTTTTTTGGGTATAATATGGACTTTTTGCTTTTTTTGAATTGTTCTTTCTTTCATTGCATTATTTGTCAAAGCTTCAATCTGTATGTTGTTTTGCCTCTGAGGTTACTTCATTCATGATAATTCGATTGGTAAAGACAAGTTCTTCGTATGAATTATTGCAAGACACAAATCTAGATTGCTCTAATGTATGCTGGAATCAATAAGTTTGGAAAATCAGCATCAATGCTGTAAAAATCTGTTTGTATGACTAAAATTTTCATTTTTTTATAATTGAATTTGGTGGTCAATGAGCTCTTATCTTGCCTCTTACTTCTTACAGTAAGGATATCAGACTATTTTTTACTCACTTTCATATTACTATTACTTAAAGCTAACCTTTTGAATGTACGCTGAGTCATTATGAAATGTAGACAAATCCAACTTTTTTTTAGTTAGTGTATTAGTTTGGAAATTTCGTGCGTTTTTTTTCCTTTTCCTGCTCTGTTTATATGTCTTGGTTATGTCTTCAATTTGTTACAGGTTCCTCCATATGAGAGACCAGCATTAAGTAAAGGGTTTTTGCTTCCAGAAGGTGAAAAATTCATTGCACCAGTAGTTTTTTTTTTTTTAATATACATTGCACCAGTAGTTGGTTACATTATTTCTATATTTAGATGTCAAAATTTTATGAAATAAATTAATTGGCTACTGTAACCTAGGAAATTTTATATGGATATTTGCTTGTACTCGAGAGCTGATATTGGAGTTGAGTGGCATGTTCTTCAATGATATGTTTCCTACTGATTTTGTGAAATTTAGAATCATATTCAACTGAACTAGAAAAATGGTAGTGATTCCACTTTCGCATCTTTTTGAATTACTATTGTTTAATTGCTGGAAGTTGCGGTCACATGCAGCCCCTGCGCGCCTTCCATCGTTTCATACTTGTGTTGGAGCTAATGAGGAGAGGCTGACTCTAAAATGGTATAAAGAACATGGTAATCCTTTCTTGTATTTTTTTCCCAAGTTTTTTTCCTATGGTTTTCCATGAGATTTAAATTTAGAAACCTTGACCTGGTAGTCTTTGCTTGCGCACCAGATCAACTAACCCTAATAATAATTTCTTTTTTGCTAAAGTTGACTGTGAGTTGCTTCTGTGGAATTATGTTACTATTAGTTATAGGTTTGTTGTTGCTAATCCTGTTTTTCATGCTATCTTATACCATCCAATGATTATTAGGTCACATAATCTTGTATTGATAATTTGTCATGTGAACATTCTATTTTTATAAAAAAAGTATGCACGATTTATTTGAACTTTTTATTAGCTATATATTAATGCACAAGATTTGTTGGTTCACTGAAGGATAATGTTTTCCTCTGTTGCAATGGTACGTAGCTCCCATTGATGAACTTTAATAATAACCCATGGACATGTTGATTAAACAAATCATGTCAGTGTGTTGTAGACTTGCTAAAATTTTCATAAGTATTTTCTGATGAAGTTTCCTTGCTTCTCTTTGAAATTTGGGAAATTATTCTCGTAGTCTAATATTTTTCCATTTTTTTGTTTCCATATCAGGAATTGAGTTGGTTTTAGGTACTCAAGTTAAATCTGCTGATGTGAGACGGAAGACTCTACTAACAGCAACAGGGGAGACTATAACTTACAAGGTTCTCATCATTGCTACAGGTGCTCGGGTATTGAACCAATCTTTAAATGTTTTTAATCTTTAAAAGATGGTTCATTTACTACTTGTCCACTTTAGGCATCCTTGTTTCTGTATTCGGCTATGACCACAAGAGATATATTTGGGACACGAATATGAAAAGAAAAGTTTTAGATGTTGTCTTTACCATGTTAAAATAAATACTTGTAACTGTTTTCAGTTTCCTTTTGAAATGATAAAATTTACAGTAAATTTGAATCTTTTAGTAATGTTGCTGTGATGAATGTAGGCATTAAGGCTTGAAGAATTTGGAGTGAGTGGATCAGAAGCTGAAAATGTTTGTTATTTGAGAGATCTAGCTGATGCAAATAGGATTGTGAGCGCGATGCAATCTTGCTCTGGTGGGAATGCTGTAGTAATTGGTGGTGGCTACATAGGAATGGAGTGTGCTGCGTCTTTGGTGATTAATAAAATCAATGTGACTATGGTTTTCCCTGAAGCACATTGCAGTAAGTACTCTCAATAGCGTTTCTTATGCTAGGTTAGGGTTTGTCTTTTCATGCAAGATGTTAAGAGGAGAATGTGTTAAGAATCATCACGTTGGTACTTGGTCAAATGTTGATTCATTTGGAAACTGTTTTATTGGAAAAACTTTGCTACCTTTCCATGAATGCTGATCGTAGTCTGCTTTCTGTTTTGCACTTGAATTAACTTCTAACATTTAGTCATTTTCTTGATCTTTTCTTTTAGTGGCTCGATTGTTTACGCCAAAGATTGCTAGTTACTATGAAGATTATTACACATCTAAAGGAGTGAAATTTGTGAAAGGGACTGTTTTGTCATCTTTTGATTTTGACTCCAGCGGAAAGGTATATACATATATTCCTTAGCTTAATAATCTTAGAGGTTTTCTCCTGATGGAGAATACGGAGAATTAGTTCTGTTCTGCTAATTTCTTCAGGTTACAGCTGTTAATCTTAGAGATGGAACTAAGCTACCTGCAGACATGGTAGTGGTGGGAATTGGGATACGTCCTAACACAAGTCTCTTTGAGGGCCAATTAACTCTGGAGAAGGGTGGGATAAAGGTCAATGGGCGAATGCAGACGAGCACCAGCTCGGTCTATGCAGTGGGAGATGTTGCAGCTTTTCCAGTCAAAGTATTTGGCGAAACTCGCAGACTTGAGCATGTTGACTCTGCCAGAAAATCAGCAAGACATGCAGTTTCTGCGATCATGAATCCCGATAAAACAAATGATTTCGACTATCTGCCATTTTTCTACTCCAGGGTCTTCACATTGTCATGGCAGTTTTACGGAGATAACGTAGGCGAAGTTGTGCATTTTGGAGATTTCGGTGGAAGAACAATAGGGGCATATTGGATTAACAAAGGTCAACTGGTTGGGTCCTTCCTTGAAGGAGGTACCAAAGAAGAGTATGAAGCTATAGCCAGAGCCACTAGACTTAAACCTGTAATAGAGAACATGGCTGAGCTTGAGGAGCAGGGTTTAAGCTTTGCCTTGTCAATTAGCAAGGAACCACCGTCTAAGCCGCCTGTGGAGGCCGGTGTTGTGACTTCCGGCGTCATGGTAGAGAAACCGTTGTACGCATGGCATGCGACGGCGGGGGTCGTAGTGGCAGCATCCATAGCTGGATTTGCATTTTGGTACGGAAGAAGGCGTCGGAGGTGGTGAAGTGACACAAATGGTACCACTTGGATGTGTAATTGCATACTGTGATAGATACTAATTAATTATTATCAGCTTGTATTATTGATAGGCGCAGTAGTATTCAAGACGTTTTGTTGAAATGGTGATGAATGAATCATTGGAATGGTATAAGTTCGTTGTTTGAAAACAAAATTATAACACATCCTGCGTTGCTTTAAACTTTTTGTTTGATGTTGCATTATTATACAATTGTATCAAGCTAAATATATATTGAATTTGTTATTCGTAACAGCGAAGGGCGTTTGGTCTAGTGGTATGATTCTCGCTTTGGGTGCGAGAGATCCCGAGTTCGATTCTCGGAACGCCCCCAATTGAATTGTTTTGTTTTGTCTTTTTTAGACACTTGGCATTCCAATCCCGAACATACTTTTCTCCGGCTACTCCCTTGATCCACAAGTTGACAACTATACCCATAACCTCCCTTACAAGCCCACGCCATTCAAAGGTCAAAATTGTCCAACAAAAACCATTTCAAAACCACCATCCACAGAGCACTCACTCCATTTCACCGGTAAACACTACACCTTGTCATCCTATCCAAAATTCTCTCTTCACTTCACCTTCCACTCCAATTTAACAACCCATATATGGCCTCTACCACCACCACCACCACAACTGCATTCTCCTTCACCACTAATCGCCCCTTTCTCTCCACAACCAAAAACTTTCGCTTCCTCCATCTCCCCACCTCCCCACGCCACCACATTTCCTCAAATCTCCTAAACTGGTGTGGTATAGAACTAATGGAACAGTTTATGATGCAAATCAATAAGAAAAGAGTAACTTAAAAGCAAGTAATCTTGACCAAGAGGATGCTGGATTCTATTGATAACAACAGTTACAATAAGACTGCAACCAATTACAA
>CANYCX010053333.1:0-11045 GCA_948193385.1 Breynia disticha f. nivosa
ATGTTTTGTATCTATACATACATTAGTATAGATGAGATTTATAAGTTGTCATATTAAATGATTTTTCCCGCTTCCGCATTTCTAGCTAAACCATATTGATATATATATGTTTGTATTTCATATTGGGCATGTATTTGACAAAATATGTTTTGAATTATCTCTCTCATGACTCGTGTTAAAAAAAATAGTGTGTTTTCAGCCTTTGCTTAAAAATGAACTTTACGAAAATTGGCGTCACAATCTCTTAGAGTAGAAGAGTTGGAAACTGAGGGTAAGAAAAAGGAAAACATGAAAGAGAAGAAGCGACAGAGGACGTCAGGTTCTAGTTCTTAGTAGTCGCAGAAAAAGAAGAAGTCAAATTTGAAACTGCCTCGAGACACAGGTGGTAGTGCTAGTAGACAATCTGAAAGAGGGACTGGATGTGGGAGTACCAGACCTCCTATTTATCTGAGAGATACATCCTATGGGGATACGAGATAGTTGTGCTTCAAATGTCAGCAACTAGGACATTTTGTTAGGGACTATCCATAGGGACGAGGGTCTCAGGGTGATGGTGAGTCTAGACAGAGTAGTGCGGGTGAGGCTCGTACTACAGCAGTTAGTGGCAGTAGCCAAGGTAGAGCTGGACGTGATTCAGGGTCTACTTCTAGAGGTGGATCAGTGTCCAGGGATGGAGCTAGTGGCTCTGGTACAACGGGTAGAGCTGGTGGATCAGCGGCACCAGCGGGGTCAGGACCACAGGCTAGAGTATATGTTATGACCCAAGATGAGGCAATAGAGGATCCAGACATTATCACCGGTACTATTTTTATTTTTACCTATCCTAATTTAGTACTGATTAATCAGGATTTTAATTATTCTTTTATTAGTGAGAGTGTCGTAGAGCAGATAGGTAGTAGTATTGAGTAGTTGGGGTATACTATTGTTGTATCTATGCCTGGTGGTAGTACTGTGATAGTATGACATATTTTACGACACTGTGAGCTAAGGATAGGTGAGTCCACTTACCTAGCCGATTTGATTGTTTTGAGGATGACTGATTTTGGGATTATTCTGGGAATGGATTAGTTATCTAAGAATCGAGCAATGGTAGATTGTTATTCGAAAGAAGTCGTTATTGAAGTTAACGACAAGAGACAGGTGTTATTAGTAGGAGAGAGAAGAGTTGTGCCTACTTGTTTGATTTCAGCTAAGGTTGATTCGAGAGGGCTGTGATGCCTATTTAGCGTCAGTGATTGACGTGAATCAGCCGAAATTAGAGGTACGAGATGTACAAGTTGTACGTGACTATCCTGAGATGTTTCCAGACGAGTTACCTGGATTACCACCACAGCGAAAGACTGATTTTAGGATAGAGACGATACTGGGTGCAACACCAATATCTATTGCACCTTACAGAATGGCAGCAGATGAACTGCAGGAATTGAAGAAATAATTAGAGGAGCTGTTGCATAAAGGGTTTATACGCCTGAGTGTTTCACCTTGGGGAGCACCTGTGTTATTCGTGCGGAAGAAAGACAGTAGTATGCGATTGTGTATAGACTATCGTCAGTTGAACAAGGTAACTGTGAAAAACAAATATTCGTTGCAACGGATAGATGATCTGATAGATCAGCTTCTGGGAGCTACTGTATTTTCAAAGATTGATCTTAGATCGGGACATTGGCAGCTGAGGGTTGAAGACAACTCAATTGAGAAGACAACTTTTAGGACTCTATATGGGCATTTCGAGTTTATTGTTATGTCATTCGGGTTGACAAATGCACTAGCGGATTTTATGGCATTGATGAATAAGGTGTTTCAACCTTATTTGGATCAGTTTGTCGTTGTCTTTATTGATGATATTCTGGTATATTCGAGAGATAGAGAAGAGCATAAGAGACATTTGAGAATTGTGCTCAAGTTACTGAAAGAAAAAGAGCTTTATGTTAAATTCAGCAAGTGTGATTTTTGGATGTCAGAGGTTGTTTTTCTAGGACACGTGATCTCTGCTAAGGGAGTGAAACCTGGTCCTAATAAAATAAAAGCAGTTCAGGAGTGGGAACCTCCGAGGACAGTTACTGAGGGACGGAGTTTTTTGGGTTTAGCTGGTTATTATCGTCGTTTTATCGATGATTTTTTTAAGATAGCTAGAACGATGACATCTTTGTTGCGGTAGAATGTTCCATTTGAGTGGAATGACTAATGCGAAGAAAGTTTTCGCGAGTTAAAGAAGAGGTTGGTCGAGCCACCAGTGTTGATGTTACCTTCTTAGGAAGGTGGATTTTTTGTTTATATTGATGCATCTGGAGCTAGTTTGGGTGGTGTTTTGATGTAGCACGGTAGAATGATTGCGTATACTCGCGTCAGTTGAGACCACACGAGGTTAATTATCCGACAAATGACTTAGAGTTGGCAGCGATTATCCATGCTC
This sequence comes from Breynia disticha f. nivosa, assembly GCA_948193385.1. Lineage (NCBI taxonomy): Eukaryota > Viridiplantae > Streptophyta > Magnoliopsida > Malpighiales > Phyllanthaceae > Breynia > Breynia disticha. Next base: position 2,414 of record CANYCX010053333.1, read on the forward strand.
TGAAGGTTTGACGTCATTATTTGTACGGTGAGACTTTTTAGATTTTCACTAATCATAAAAGTCTTAAGGACATTACGACACAGCGAGAGCTAAATCTTTAACAGAGAAGATGGATAGAGCTTCTGAAAGATTATGACTGTACGATTGAATATCATCCTAGGAAGGCAAATGTAGTTGTCGATGATTTGAGCAAAAAAGAGAAAGAGGATGATGATACAGTGACGTATAGAGTAGAGTCTCTATTTTCATTACGAGAGCTTCGTGTACAGTTGGATCTGATTGAGGATCAAATGTTGGCTAATATCAGTGTTCGATCACAGATGAGAGTTGATTGCATCGAGATAGATCGAGAATGATTATTTGATGCAAATCAAAAAGAAATTTGAGAAAGGGAAAGTGATTACAGTACATCAACTTAACGATGTTGGAGTGTTATATTATCGAGATCGGCTATGTGTTCATGATATTGCAGAGCTGAAGAATGAGTTGATGACAGAAACTCATTCTTCTTCGTTATCAGTTCATCTTGGTAGTACTAAAATGTAACGAGATATGAGAGATTTATATTAGTGGATACATATAAAGAAAGATATAGTCGAGTTTGTTGCTAGATGTTTTCCTTGTCAGCAAATCAAGGCAGAACATCAGGCGTCAGCGGTGAAGTTACGACCACTTGACATTCCTGAGTGAAAGTGGAGAAAATCACTATGGATTTTGTGATTGGTTTGCCAGGGATGTTACAATGTCATGATGTTATCTGGGTGATTATGGATCATTTGACGAAATTAGCTCACTTTTTAGCTATCCGATATGATTATACATTAGATAGGCTAGCTAGGTTATATGTTACTGAGATCATTAGATTACATGGTGTTCCTACATCGATTGTGTCTGATCGTGATCTTCGATTTATATCGCGATTCTGGCAGAGTTTGCAGGATGCGATGGGTTCGAGAATGAGATTCAGTACGACTTTTTATCCGTAGCCTGATGGTCAGTCAGAGAGGACGATTCAGACGATTGAGGATATGCTTCGAGCTTGTGTGTTAAAGTTCATAGGGAATTGGGACGATCATTTGCCATTGGTTGAGTTTGCATACAATAATAGTTATTATTCTAGTATGGAGATGGCACCTCACGAGGCTCTATATGGTAGACGGTGCCGGAGTCCAGTGTACTGAGATGTAGAGGGTTTGCGACAGATATAGGGACCAGAGTTGGTTCAGTAGACCCTAGATAAATTTAACATTGTGAAAGATGTATGTAAGCGGCCCAAGATCGTTAGAAAAGTTATTATAATCGACATCACCGAGAGATATAGTATGTCGTCAGTGACAGGGTATTTTTACGAGTTTCTCGCTGGAGAGGCGCGATTCGTTTTGGGAGACGTGGAAAGTTAAGTCCTAGGTATATTGAACCGTATGAGATTACGGAGAGAGTGAGACCACTTGCGTACTGATTGAGTTTACCGTCTAAGTTGTCTCGATTACATGATGTTTTTCATGTTTCGATGTTGAGACGATATCGATCTAATCCTAGCCATATGTTGAGAGCTCCTGAGATAGAGGTATTCGAGGAGTTGGCCTATTAGGAGGAGCCGGTTGAGATTTTGGATCGTCAGTTGAGATGATTGAGGAATCATGACATTCTGATGGTATTGGTGAAATAGAGTTTTCATTTGCCGAAAGAAGCTACTTGGGAGGTTGAGTAAGATATACGGAGATAGTATCCCTATTTGTTTTCGGACTCGACTTCGAGATCGTGAGGTATGATTTGATCCAAGTTTATGTTTGCAATCTAGTGTTGCGATGTTGTTTTAAGATCTGAGTTCAAGTTAAGAAAGAAAACTTAACTTGATTTGATATTTGAATTTGAAGGAGATGGCTTGAATCGATGATGTGAAGTGTTTGAGGCTCGACGATAATGTTACGGGTATATTTCTGATTATGGGTTTGTTCTGCGGATATATGTATACTGTTGTTTTGCCACTAATTGAGGTGTTAGGTATGGTATGTTAAGTTTAAAAATGTACCATATCAGAAATCCATTGCGATTTAATCCATTTTAAATTTCGGAGACAAAATTTTCTAAGTGATGGAGATTTGTAACGTCCTGAAAATTATTGAAATTTAAATATTTCGAAAATACACTAAAACGGGATCGAATCGGATCGATTTAGGTAAGAAGTGTGAAAAACAGCAGTCGGCACGCTTTTGCAGCACACCCCGTGCTCATGGGTGCAGCGAGCACGACCTCGTGCTCAACCTGGAAAATTGGCATGCTCTCGTGTCGAAATAATTGCGGAACGAGATCATGCACGACTGATTTATAACTCCTACGGAGAAATCACGGCACGACCAAATGGCACGACCCGTGCTCGAGGTCGTGTTATTTGGAAAGATATCGAGCAATCTGTTCTGATTCATTTCATTCAAAAAAACAGAGAAATAAGCAAGCAGCTGAAGATAGAAACCCTAATCCTAAGTCCAGGAACATGTGAGAGGCAAGAAACAACAAATTCTTGCAAGAATTAGTCATCCAAGTTAATTAAGGAGGATCTTGACAAATTTGACTCGAGAGATTAGTCGGTGGAAGCGGTGTGACTTACACGTATTTTGAGGTAAGTGGTTTCGTACACTTACGATATAAGTGATACTGAAAATATAAGTGTTAGAACACTTAGGGATTTTCCTTAACCATAATTCATTAAAAGCTTTAAATAGCTTAAGGTGATATTAAGGAAGAATTGACATTATGTTATTGATTCATATGTAAATTATGAATTGTGTGAATATGCTCATGTTTAAAATGATGATATTTGCTTGCTCGATTGACTTTATGTCGTGGTTGCTATTCGTATGTTATTTACGATGAATATGGAAGCATGTGATTTGCTTTGTGAGCATGTGTGTGTATGTGATCCTTTGAGGTCGTGGCCCTTGTGGTCGATGATGTTATTTGGCCTTTATGGTCGTGGTCTTTATGATCGATATTTTGCCTATATGGTTGTGGCCCTCCAGGTTGGTTATTGGAGATATGTAAGCCCCGGGCATTCATCTTCAGAAATGTGTGTGCATGTGCACATATGAGTTTAGCGGCATTCATTGATAGCTTGTTAATTTTTCTTTTGTTATAATGAATGTTGGACATGTATAATGTTGTTTGAGCTTATATGATTGATGAATTTATGCGCTTAAATGCATGGTATGGTTTTTAAGAGTATGTTGTGTTTTGTAATTGATTTGACTCTTAAGTGAGTTAAATTGCTTATATGAGTGTACATAAGTTATGTATGATGTACTAAAATAGTATGAATCAAAGAAAACACAACTAATACTTAAAGAACATGAAATCAGAAATTGAATGGGTAAAACAGAACCTTGGCATGCCCTCGTGCTGTCCAACACGCTCTCGTGTTGCTAGGTAATCTGGGAAAGATCTTGAGCACAGTCTCGTGTTCAAAGGTGGCACGATCGTGTTACCTGGAAAATAATGTTCGAACACTACTAGTGTTTGTTTTGGTACGACGTGCTATTTGAGAGAGTGATATGAGCAGGCCCTCGTGTTCATCCGGCACGACCCGTGTTGTTCCCCTGCATTTCATTTATTCTTAATGAATTGTGAATTACTTACTGAGTATATCCTTATACTCACCACTTTCATTGTTTAAATGATGTGCAGATCGTATGTAGTTGCTTGTGGACCAGATTAGTTGTGATCAGAGACATCTTGTGATATACGAGTGAGGTCTGGCTCCGAAGATGTTTGTTTCAGTTTTTGGTTTTTATATTGTATATACTATGTATATATGTAATTTTGATAATTTTTCAAACTAGATTGTTTTCCGCGCGTGTGTATTTATAACTATGTTTTGGGCTGATGTGTGTTTATAAAAGAAATGTTTGGTTATTATTATTTTTATTTTAAAAGTGAGTTCAAATTGAAAATTTCGTTTTAAAAATTTGAGCTCCACATTATGTATTTAGAAGTTTAAGGGGTTGAGAGGATATAAAACATGTTCTTTTCACCAAAATAACGGAAAAACTAATGGTATTAACTTTTGTATTTAAATGTACTGATCTTAGAAGTTAAAGGATTGAAAATATACGAAATTAGTTAAAGGACTAAAGGGATAATAAGTTTATGATCAAGGGGTGATTTATGAATTTAGCCGATGATCAAACATTTAGCATGTATCTATAATATTAGTATAATAATTAAATTTAAAATAACTTGTCTAATTAATCTTCCTAGCTAAGAAATTGAATGTACGAGTGTTTTAGAATTTGATCTGGTCGACAGTTCATACTGGAAACTGGTTGAATAAATAAATAAGAATTATATCAAAAAATAATTATTAAATATTATAATTTTAAATAAAATAATTATTAAATATCATGAAAACTATATAAATTAGTTCGATCCACCAAATTTTTTATCCGACTAATCAAGTTATTGAATTTTATCAAATTTAATATATTTTTTGACTTTAATATATACCCATTCCGGTTTAATAGCCGGATCCTTGAATTACTAATTTGACTGACCAGATCTGTCCGTATTTTAAAATAGTAAATTATACAATATATTTTTGTTCTACTTTATATAAGAATTATGTAAAAACAATTTTTTATTTACATAATTATACTATTTTTTATTTTTGTATGACATTAAATAAATAAACAGTATATAAAATGAGACGTTTCAAAATTGAAAAATCTATGTTGGTGGCAACAAGAAAAAGTTGAAACTTTTATAAAAAAAAAAAAAGAAGAAGCAAAGCTGAAGAATTAAAATAAAACATACACGTGTAAGCGAAACAGATTTGTTGCGAGTGCAGTCAAACCTAAAAGAAACTTAAACATGGCAGTTTGTGGGGTCATATACACCGATAGATTTCGCCACCTCTGCTTTCATTCCTCTACTTCCATTTCCAACCCACAATAACTCCTTCCCAACTCAAAACACATGAAAGTTTTTATTTCTGTTTGTTTACTACTACATGAATTCTGGTATTGATGGCCGAGATCTGTTGCGGAGTCGTGAGTGAAAATAGTAGTACCGCGAACGGGTGCGAGCCCAGTTCTCGAGCTGCAAGAAAGCGGAGAATGGAGATCAGAAGGTTTAAATTCATTGCCTCGCCGGAGACCACGACTACAACTGTCATGGCTGATGAAGAGTGCGGTGCCAAGAGACAAAAACCAACTGTCATGGCTGATGAAGAGTGCGGTGCCAAGAGACTAAAACTAGGAGTGGTTCCGTCTTCTGTTTCCCGTGAATGCCAAAACGCCGTTGAGAATTGCAATGAGGAAATGGGTTCAGAAGTCGACAGTGGAAAACTGAAGTTTTCCAAAGAATTCACAGTTCAAAACAGTAGTTTGAAACTCGCTTTATGTCCTTCACTGGTTTCAGCGCCAGTGTTGGAATTCCACGCGTTTCCTAAATACGGCGTTGCTTCAGTTTGTGGACGTAGAAGAGACATGGAAGACGCTGTTGCAGTTTGCCCTTCTTTCACCGGAGACGACGACGTTTTTGGATTGCATTATTTCGGCGTGTACGATGGTCACGGTTGCTCTCATGTATACTCCAACTCTAAAAGAATACTCTTCGTTTCAAATCGACTTTTTTTAAAAACCTGTTGTTATGTTTTTTCAGGTTGCGGAGAAGTGTAGGGAAAGATTACATGAGCTAGTGAAGCAAGAAATTGAAGAAGGCTGTTTGGGGAAGAACGAGTGGAGCAGAACCATGGAAAAAAGCTTCGCAAAAATGGATAAAGAAGCCACAGTGTGGAACGAAGCAGTTGTTGGTGCTACTTGTAGATGTGAGATGCAATCACCCGAATGTGACGCCGTTGGATCTACTGCTGTTGTTGCGATTCTCACGCCTTCTAAAATAATCGTCGCTAATTGTGGGGATTCAAGGGCGGTTTTGTGCCGTAACGGCAAGGCTATTCCTCTCTCGACTGATCACAAGGTTTGAGAATCAGATTTCTGTTTCTTTCAAGGTGGTAGTTGTTAAAACGTTGCTGATTCGAAAATTCCGGTTGGTTTTACAGCCGGATCGGCCGGACGAGTTAAACCGGATTCAAGCAGCGGGTGGACGCGTCATATTTTGGGACGGTCCGAGAGTTTCTGGCGTTTTAGCCATGTCTAGAGCCATTGGTGAGCTTCCTTACATGTATTTGTGTTAGTTTTTCTTCATCTTTTGTGGGTTTAATCATCTTATTCTCATGTATTTTTGGGTCATTATGAAATTATTTACAGGTGATAACTATCTTAAACCTCACGTGATCTGTGAACCAGAAGTGACAATAACCGATCGGAGTTCAGAAGACGAGTGTGTGGTTATAGCAAGTGATGGGCTATGGGATGTGGTGTCAAACGAAACAGCATGTGGTGTGGCAAGAATGTGTTTAAGAGGGAAAGGACCAACGCTGCTGCACACGGCGGAGAACGAGGAGGTTCATGGCGGTGGTGGTGGTGGGAAGGACATGTCAGACAAGGCGTGTTCGGATGCGTCAATGTTACTTACAAAGTTGGCACTTGCAAGACGTAGTAGTGACAATGTTAGTGTTGTTGTGGTTGATCTAAAGAGACACTCGTAGAAATATCTCAACTCGGGGGATTATTGGGTGAGGATGTATTCACCAACTGCCGGTGAGGACGTAATCGATACCGTTCCTCTTAACTTGTCAATGTCTTTTTTTCGTCATTTTTAGGTTTTCTTTCGTCTTTTTTAGGTTTTTTCCTTTACCTTTATATTTTGGTTTCTCTTCCTCCTCATGGGTTGTGTTTTTGAGAGCTATTGAGAATGGGGTTGATGATAGAAGAATGGGAGAGCTCTTTGTGGAATGGTGAGGGAAAAATGGGTACGAAACTAATGTCTCAAATTGGAGGCAACTGTATAATTTGCTGGTGTTTTCTCAAATGAGAGTGTCCTTTATCTCCCTTTTGGCTAAAAATTATTCTAAATGAAACGATAAGACAGAAGGGGGACGACCAATTCTCTCATCTTCTTGTGTTCCCGTTCGAAGGATTCGAGCTCGTTATGCAATATATTTGTTGGTTCGTATTTTGGTCTTAAATCTCTACTCCAGTCTTATGAATTGAACTTGCATGGTTTGAATGAGCGTATTCATTTTTCTTCAATACTTCAAAAAGAGTGAGATATTAATGGTCAAACTCCACTTGTTTTTGTTAAAAAAAAAAAAAGTAGAGACGTCCCATCCTCCCTTAAAGTGGGATGCAATACTAACCAACGAACACGTAGATTAACTAGTGTGAAGTTATTTTAGTTTAATTAGTAATCTCAAGTTCAAAATTTAAATATTTAACTGTGTTAAAACTCGATTGAAAAAATTTTGACATCATTGTGATCTTATCGAAGATATTCAAGATAACTTATAGCTCAGATAAGAAGGTGGGATGCAATGGTACCACTGGTCTGAAAAAATTCGGACGGGTCCGACGTCCGGACTCTTTCACTTTCTGTTTTTTAATAAAAAAGTTATGGATGGTTGATCTGATTTGGGATCAACATTTCAGATAGGCATAATATAAGTATAACAGTGAAATTACTACTGGACATCTGAAAGCTTATCTTTTCTTTTTAAAAAAAAACTAACAACTAATTTTCTCATAAATTTGTATTTTAAAAAAAAATGCCACAGAATTTTTTGGCTGTAAATTAGTTTCATATTTTTACACTTCTTCCATTCTATATGTCGGCCCAATATTTATGAACAAGTAAAAATCTTCTTTGAGTTTTAATAATGTGTAAAATAATTGAAAGGATAATTTATTCCACCCATGACGTTTGGGTTGCCGAATAAATATAATTAAGTTAAGAGACTTAATTATAATTTATTTGGTTGAAAGATTAAATTAGAAAGAATTTTGGTTTAGGGACCAAAGTATAATTATGCGTAGAAAGGTACAATTTCAGCTCCACTTCTATAAGTACTTCTCTTCCACCCACATTTTCCATACTTGAGGAAAGAGAAAATGTAGAGCATTTTTCCTCACACAAAACACCAACTTAGTTTTCTCTCGGGTTCTGTTTCCGGTATAGGATCGGGTGCGAAACATTGCCGGTATCTCGACACTCTGTGCCTGTGGATACGAGCGTACCATCAACGAGGTATCGTTCTTCTTCCGCTGCTTCGAACGGAATTTCAGGTTTAGTTTCTGTTCGTTTTATTTACGCGTTTTATTAATTATTCGTTAATTAATTATTTTATATATATGTGATAGAAACACGAGAAGAGGGGTTGAATCGTGTTTAAGGCGTTTTCAGATTTTTTGTGGAAATTTAATAATCAAAGAGAAAGAACAATGAACACGATGATTTAGAGTGGTTCGGTACTCAACTTACCTACTCCACTACCTTAGTTCTCAACCAAGCATTTCAACAAATTCTACTAATTTGTTTTCTTACAACAAATCACTTTCTAGACAAGTGAGAACTCTTACAACTCTCAAGAACAATTTCTTGACAACTTTGTGAAACGCAAGTAAAAGTATGCAAAATAAGATTACAAGTAATCTCAGATGTTTTTCTTAACATCTACATTCAATTAGAGGTATTTTTATGCCTCTCTAAACTCAAACTAGTCGTTTCTAATCTTTCCCTT
>CANYCX010053391.1:0-12729 GCA_948193385.1 Breynia disticha f. nivosa
ATTATCGTCATTCATAAGTAATCAAACCATATACGTAAAATCATTCATAATTCATTTGCAGATAAATATATAACCATTCATTTTAATATAGCCAGATAGTGAGATATACTCACCTCTAACTCAGATACTCCAAATGTGAGCCCGAACTCTGTCCGCGCCTAACCTGTCGTCCTAAAGAAAAATCACATATATCTAATCACAATCAACTCAATAACGCATCTATATGCATGTTCTAGTGAATTCAGTTCATTTGTTTTTTTTTTCAATTTTACAAACTTTAGCCAGAACCTTAACAATTATCCTATCGTTACTTAAATCATTAATAACTCACTATAACATATTTTTTAACTCAATTTCAAATTCAATTCTCTAATTATTAATTAATTCTATTATGAATAAACTTGAAACAATTATAGTAAAACTCGGAAAAATTGACGAATAAACTCACTAAGTTTTCGGCTCGAAACTACGATTGATTTGATATCTCAAATCACTTTCTTAGCTTGATTTCTAATTTAGACTCGATTATACGATAACTTCAATATTAAAACTCGTAAAAATTTATGGTAGACTTCAACTTTTACTTGTTTCGACTATACCACAGAGTTACCGGCTCGAGATTACGATCGATTCTATATCTCAAACTCGTTTCCTCGCTTAATTTTTCTCTTTCTCTCTCTAGAATCTCTCTCCTCCTTCTCTCCTCCTTCTCACGTCTCTCTCCTTTTTCATGTTCTGAAGTGATTCTGGAGCCTTCCACTTCTTTATATAAGTTTTTAATTATTTTATTATTTTTTGACTTTTGACTTTTTTTTAATCTTAATTTTTAATTAATTTGTTTTTTTATCTTTTGTAAATACTTTATATCAACCTACCGTCAATCCTCAATTAATTTCTCTTTTCAAGTTAATCCATAATTTATTACTTTAATTAATCATTTTAATTATCCTATTAATCATAAGGTTTTAGGAAGAGGATGTTACATCTTTGGTGTGGGTTTAATGTAGATCTAAGTGAGAGGGGCAAGGGTTGGTGATTAGGAAAGCTAGGATGGGTTTTTTTTAAGGTGGAATGGCTAGGGTTTTTGCTGAAAATGCTCTTAGCTATTGAAAAATATGTTATCTCTCTCCCTTTCCTTCTCTGATATGCTTCTTTTTTGAAATTCGTAGTTTACACTAACTTTTCTCCTATTTTGACACATTTCAGCACAAAATTCAAAGACATTTGTCGTGTCCAGAATGGTTTTGGGAACGATTTACCTTAACCATTTTCCAGACCATTCTTCCTTTACTATTTGACTATTTTTTGCAAATTTTTAGTTATTTTTTAGGGCATTACAACTCTCCCCTTAGGAAATTCCGTCCCTAAAATTTGGACAAGCTGGGTTTCTCACATATAAGTTTTCACTACCATATTAAAGCATTTAAATTTTAAACAATTATAAGAACTTAAATCATACCTCAATCTCGTCATGGCTCTGATGCCTCTGGAAATAGATGTGACTACCTCTCTCTCATATCACTCTCAACCTCCTAGGTAGCCAATTTAGGCGAGTGAAAACTCCACTCACCTTTACCATTGGAATCTCTTGATTCCTCAGCTATAGAATCTGTTGATCTAGTATCTCCACTGGCTCCACCTCATAAGTTAGATCCTCTGTGATCTCCAACTTCGGTGCTCTAAGCACGTGGTTGGGGTTTGACCTATACCTCCTTAGCATCGACACATCAAAGACATTGTAGAGTCGGGACAACTCCTCTGGCAACTAGAGTCTGTAGGCAAGTGGTCCAACTCTCTCTATAATCTTGTATGAACCCACACACCTCAAACTCAACTTTTCTTTTTGGCCGAATTTGATAACTCCTCTCAACGGCAAAACTCGGAGGAAAACCTTGTCTCCAAACTCATACTCTATCTCTCAGTGATGTTGATCAAAGTAGTGCTTCTTTCTATCCTGGGCCGCTTGGATACATCTATTTACTAGATTCACCTTCTCGAGGGTTTGCTGAACTAGCTCTAGTCCCTTAATATGTCGTAAGCCCTCGACATCCCAGTATGCTGGACTTCGGCACCGCCTCCCATAGAAGGCCTCGTAAGGTTCCTTACCGATGCTCGAGTGATAACTGTTGTTGTAGGCAAATTCTACTAATGGTAAGTGATCATCCTAGTTACCCCCAAACTCTAGTACATAAGCCCTCATCATATCCTATACCGTCTGAATGGTCCTCTCACACTAGTAGTCAAGCTGAGGATGAAATACGGTACTGAGTTCCAACCTGGTACCCATCTCATCCTGCAAACTTTGTAAGAACTGCGATGTGAACCGTGGATCTCGGTCCGAAGCTATCAACATCAAAACACCGTGTAGCCTCAATACCTCTGTAATATATATGCTCACAAGCTTGTCAAGTGTGTCATCTTGTCTGATAGCTAGAAAGTGTGCTGATTTTGTGAACCTGTCCACTATGACCCAAACTACATCGTGACGTCTGAACGTGCTCGGTAACCCGATAATGAAGGCCATAGTGATCTTTTCCCATTTCAATTTTAGGATCTCCAACAGTCTCAAATCCTCGACTAGAGCTTGATGTTCTGCCTTGATCTGCTGATAAGGCAAACATCTAGCTACAATCCAAATTGATCTAAAACTATGTCCAAATAGTCATTAAGGATCCAATTATGCAACTAGTCTTGTTATTTATGGAAAACCGATTATACTAACATGTAACCAGCCATGAATCAAGTTAATTAGGATTAAAACCTACTGTTCTAAGTCATTTTATAATCCAAATTACTGCCCTAATCAAAACAGACAATGTTTTTAACCAAAACACCTCACCGATTGTTCAAAAATGCATTAATCGATTATGAAGAACGCTCTGACACCACTGTTGGGTTTCCTAAAGTGTTCTAACAACTAAGGCAGCGGAAAAACACATAAGACACGCCAAGAACAGCCCAAGAGCTCATCAAAACCGAAACTAATACACATCTATACAATCGAACATATGTTAGGTAACATAAAAATCGAAACTTGATGAGAAAAATCATACCTTTGCAAGTTTCTTGCAATGTCGTGGCCTATATAGATCAAGAACAGTATCTACCATCTTAGAACACTCCAAGACGACCTTCTTGACAACAAATAAAACCCCAAGTGTGGTTTCTCTACAGAATTAACACACAGATTAGTTAAATATGTGTACTAGCACAGGTAGAAAACGTACCACCTTAGATTCTGTCAATTCGGATGAGATTCTTGTGAAACAGGAAGCACCACGTTGATTAGATCACACAATCAGCCCCTGAATCTCACTTCACTCTTGAGAGAAGACTCAAAAATCACTTTATTGATTTTCTTTGGAGGCTCACGGCTATGGAGGATAGTGTGTAAAGGGATGGCTCACAAAACTCAAAAACTAGGTCATGTTCTCTTTCATAAAGTCTTTTAAAGAGAAGATTTTTGCTAGGGTTAAACACTTAACACACCTAATTCTTTTAGGACTTGTTAAGTTTGATTTCAAAAAAAAAATCCTTTTAAATTTAAAGCTCCATTATCGTGTACATAGGTGTAGATACTTAAGCGAGTAAATCATTTTAAATTATCTCCCAGTATCCTTTAGGTCTCAATTAAGACATGCCTTGTCTTAATTTAAGACAATCCTCCTTAATTCTCTCTCACACTTTGCATTTCTTATTTAAGACATCATATTTAATAAATAATCTTTATCTTAAATTTATTTAAGAAATATTTCTCATCCATCTTGGGCCCAATTACCAAAATTAGTCTAAATGCCCAACCCGGTCCACTGACCGGATTTTGACCTAAGGTGAAATACCAAAATTACCCTTTTAGGTTTTTTTTCGCTATCCGCGTGCAATCTGTAGGACTATTTAATTAAGGTAATGAGTTTAATAACTCATAAACCATAGGCGGTCTCTAGTAAGGCACTATGATCATCCTAAATTAAATAGCTGATGAGCGGTGTGAACAGTCCTACTGCAACTCAAATAAATCCCTTGACCTAGATATCTTGATTTAGCATAAGGCATGTCACTAACACCCTTATTTAATGCGAAATCACTTTTCTTGATCTCTATGACAAAATTGATAATAAATGATTTAATCATTTCATTCGGGTGTGGCCACACTCTTTCCAATCTTGTCTATCAAGTGGCCAGTGATATCATCTCTCATTGAGAGGCTCAATCCCTTCACTTCACTCCTGCTCTCAAATATGATTCGTAGCATACCCATACTTGTCACCTTTTATGGCCACGTTAGGCGTATGTCAAAGTACACTAAAAATCACAACAAGAGACACAGTGATTTCCAGTCTAAGGATAACATTTGACATTGCAAATGGTGATCGGTCTCCAAGTATAATGCTCTACATTATACCTATGCACTTTTCTAGATATCTCAATATCTATGACTCGTAGAACATGATCATCTACAAAGTACATACTAGTCTTAATTCATTTCTATTCCCACAGAAACAAGCGACTAGGGATATTTAGAATGTTAATCTCATATATTCCAGGTTCTACTATCAAGGTCCTCAACCTTGATACCTCAAGTGCTTAACTAACATTCTTGGATATTTTATCAAACACATACCACAGGTCAATACATGATATGATAAAATAATGCCTCATAATTTTATTACTCAATAATAAAAGTTACAAACAATGCATTGGGCTAGGGCTTACACTAACATATTTGCATCAGATGATCATCTTCATTCTGACGCACTGCTATCACCTCTCTTATCTGAGGTTGAACTCGGCTGAGAAGGCAACATCAAAACTGGAACTTCAACTAACCTCTTCTTCGATTCTCAAAAACTCTCCTCACATTTGTCATTCCAGACAAATAGAGTACTCTTCCTCAATAAAGTTGTTATCGGTCTAGCTATCCTCGAGAAGTCATCGATCAATCTCCGATAGAACACTGCTAGACCTAGAAAACTACATACCTTAGTCACACTCTTAGGGGCTTCCCACTCTTGAACTTCCTTTATCTTACTAAGATCAGGTTTCACTCCCTCTGCTAAGATCACGTGGTACAGGACTTGTTTTGCAACGAAGCACGTGAGTATGATACGGATTGCATAGGTCGGCTCCTGGAAGATTTTTGGGATTTTTCATAATTGTGGCATTTGTGTGGTTTTAAAACTAAATCAACAACTTCCACATATTTTTCATTATTTTGTATTGGGCTTGGTTTTAAAACTAAATGTTTGTATGTCACATTTGATTTCATTTACATATGTATGAATAATGAGTTTTCAGAGTGTATGTTATAAAAAAAATGGGTGAAAAATCCGTATTTATTTAGAAACGAACTTTATGAATTTTGGCGTCACATTTAGTGGTATCAGAGCGGGGATTAGATTCCCTGCGGACTGAACCAAAAAATTTGTTTTCATTGCATCTTTTTCATGGAACTAAAGGAATTCAAATGGTGATTTTTGATAGGATGGAGCCAATAGACAATGTATCACACGACGCTACCGCCGAGTCCCAAGAGTCTGTGCAGGGACAAGGACCAGTTCCTGAACACGGAGTACCACCTGCGCCAGCGGGAGCACCATTTGCACCCGGTACCATACCCTTTGACCCCGCACATGCCCAATTTTATCATGCCATGCTGTTACAGATGCTAGGCTAGTAGGGAGGCCAGCAGGGCGGCCAGCAGGGCGGCCAACAGGGCGGTCAGCAGGGTGGCCAGCCGAGAGCACAGTCGAGAGGGCGACAGAGAGAGGACCTTGATATTGACAGGAACTTTTCTGAGGTGCGCAAACAAGGCGCTAAGTCATTTGAGGGGACCACTGACCCCGCGAAGGCTGAGGATTGGCTTCGTCAGACGGAGCGGATACTTAACAGGTGTAGGTGTACACCTGAGCAGAAACTAAGGTACACTACCTCGTTGCTGGAGAAGGATGTCTGGTACTAGTGGGAGGCAGTACCCGGGAGCCAAAATGACCCTCCTACATTCACTTGGGCAAACTTCTAGAGAGTGTTTACTAAGAAGTACGCTCTGGAGCATTATCAAAGTGAAAACAAGCTGGAGTTTTTGGAACTCAAATAGAGGGATCTGACTGTTGCTGAGTATGAGGCTCAGTTCACTAGGTTGTCCAGGTATGCCCCGGAGGCCATAGCTACTGATGTCCAGAGGAGGGAAAGATTTGAGAGGGGATTACGGTTTAACATCCACACTCGGATTGCGATGAAGGCCCCTGCATACTAGCTATTAGTAGAGACAGCTTTGAGGGCCGAGGAGCTCATGTTAGAGGAGGACAGAGTTGATGGAAAGCAACAGAAGAAGTCCAGTAGTTCCAGTACTATTGGAGGGTATCAGAGGACAGAGTTCAGGTCTTCTCAGAGTGCTAGTAGGGGTGGTAGTCGACACAGAGGAGGCTTTGGGAGCAAAGTTAGTCACACCTTTAGACCTCTTGCTCCTATACCACAGAGTACGGGAGGAGCTGTTGGGGGAGATACCCGTGGGTTGTGTTTTTATTGCAACAAGCTGGGACATCAGGTCAAAAACTGCTATGAAAAGGCCAAAGACGAAGGTAGGGTTGTATCAGGATTGAGCAGCATTGCAGATAATAGGGTAGCCCCAACTACCAGTGCAGGCAGACGTAGAGGGGGCAGGACTTCTAGTGCCACAGTGAGAGGTGGAGGAGCTTCTTAGACTGCAGCTGCGTCTCGGGCACGTGTTTATGCTATTACACATGTTGAGGCAGCAGCCAATCCAAATGTGATCACTGGTACGATTTCCATATTTACTCTTGATACTTTGGCATTGATAAACCCTGGATCGACTTGTTCATTTGTCAGTGAGTCAGTTATAGAGCAGTTGGGGAGTAGTGTAGAGTCACTGGGTTACATTGTAGTCGTATCTATGCCAGCCGGAGATGTAGTATAGTAGATAGAGTACTGAGAGACTGTGAGTTGAGGATTGGTGAGCTGACAATTATAGCAGACCTTATTGTGCTGAGGATGACAGATTTCGGTGTGATTTTGGGTATGGACTAGTTGTCCAAAAACAAAGCCGTAGTGGATTGCTACGCGAAGGAGGTAGCCATAGAGGTTGACAGTGAGAGGAGAGTTTTGCTTGTCGGAGAGCAGAGAGTTATACCTTCCTGTTTGGTTTTTGCAGCGATGGCTGCAAGGTTGATCAAAGACGGATGTGAAGCCTATTTAGCCTGTGTGACTGATTTAGGGTAAAACAAGCAGAGTGTTAGTGATGTGCCGATAGTGAGAGAGTATTCAGATGTATTCCCAGATGAGCTATCGGGTTTACCACCGCAGCGAGAGGTTGACTTTGAGATTGAGATGATACCGGGAGCAGCACTGGTCTCGATCGCTCCATATCGGATGGTAGTAGTAGAGTTTTCAGGAATTGAACAAACAGTTAGAAGAGCTTCTAAAAAAAGGTTTTATACGACCGAGTGTATCACCCTGGGGCACACCAGTGTTATTTGTCAAAAAGAAAGATCGAAGCATGCGTTTGTGTATAGATTACCGACAGCTGAATAAGTTGACTGTGAAGAACCGTTATCCACTGCCGAGGATTGATGATTTGATAGATCAATTGAGGGGTGCCACTATGTTTTCAAAGATAGATTTGAGATCGGGTTATTGGCAGCTACGAGTAGAGGAGAGTTCCATTCCTAAGACCGCATTAAGGACTCGTTACGGTCATTTCAAGTTCACCGTGATGTCGTTCGATTTGACTAACACGTCGGAAAATTTTATGGCTTTGATGAACAAGATCTTTTAGCCGTTCCTGGATGGCTTCGTAGTGGTGTTTATTTCTGACGTGTTGGTTTATTCTAGAGATCGGTTAGAGCACGAGAGACATTTACGACAGGTTCTAGAGATATTTAGGGAAAACAACTGTATGCCAAGTTCAAAAAATATGATTTTTGAATGCGAGAGGTGGTTTTCTTAGGTCATGTTATATCGACATAGGGTGTTATGCCAGATCCCAGCAAGATTAAGGCGATTTAGGAGTGGGAGGCTCTTAGAAATGTAACTGAAATACGTAGTTTCTTGGGTTTGGCAGGTTACTACAGGAGGTTCATAATTGATTTATCAAAAATAGCGAGGCCGATGACTAATCTTTTAAAGAGAACACTCCGTTCATTTGGAGTGAGCGATGTGAGGAGAGCTTTCAGGAGTTAAAGCGAAGGTTAGTTGAGGCACCTGTACTTGTATTGCCGACAGATGGTGGAGGATTTGTGGTTTATACCTAAGCTTCTTAAGCAGGTTTAGGTGGAGTGCTAATGCAGAATGGGAGAGTGATTGCTTATACCTCGAGACAGTTGCGGCAACATGAAGTTAACTACCCGACCCACGACTTAGAGTTGGCAGGTATTATCCATGCCTTGAAAGTGTTGAGGCACTATTTATACGGTGAGACATTTCAGATTCTTACCGATCATAAGAGTCTGAAATATATCACTACGCAAATCTGAGGCAGAGGAGATGGATTGAACTTCTCAAGGATTATGATTGCATGATTGACTACCATACGGGTAAAGCTAACGTGGTTGCAGATGCGTTGAGCCGAAGGGGTAGAGAGGATGAACATACGGTCACTTATAAGGTTGAATCCTTATTTGCTCTGAGAGCATTGAGAGTACAACTTGATATGGTTCAGGGGGGGATGTTAGCAAATATTCAGGTTCGACCCAGATGCGAGACTTAATAGCTGAGAGGCAGAGAGATGACGAGAACTTGATGGAGATTAAATAGAAAGTTGAGAATGGTAAATCGACTACACCACACCGGTTAGATGATGATGGTATTCTGTATTACAGGGAGCGGTTGTGTGTTCCTAACCTAGCAGAGGTCAAGGATATTTTGATGATAGAGGCACACTCTTCAACTCTTTTCGTACATCCAGGTAGCACCAAAATGTACCGAGACATGCGAGAGATGTATTGGTGGGTTAATATGAAGAGGGAGATCGCTGACTTCGTAGCTCGATGTCTGTCTTACCAGCAGATCAAGGCAGAACATCAAGCTCCAGCAGGGAAATTGAAGCCGTTAGAGATTCCCGAGTGGAAATGGGAAAATGTGACAATGGACTTCATTAAGGGTTGCCAAAGACGTTCAGGAGGCATGATGTCGTATGGGTTATAGTCGACTGATTGACGAAATTGGCACACTTCTTGGAAATTTGACAGGATGACACACTTGACAAGCTCGCAAGCTTGTATGTTTCAGATATTGTAAGGTTGCACAGAGTGCCTGTATCTATTGTGTTGGATAGAGATCCGTGATTCACTTCTCGATTTTGGAGGAGCTTACCGGATGCGATGGGCACCAGACTTAGGTTCAGCACTGCGTTTCATCCTCAGACTGATGGTTAGTCTGAGCGGACCATTTAGACAGTAGAGGACATGTTGAGAGCATGTGTGTTAGAGTTCGGGGGTAGCTGGGATGATCATTTACTGCTAGTTGAGTTTGCCTATAATAATAGCTATCACTCAAGTATTGGCATGGCGCCTTACGAGGCGTTATATGGTCGGAACTGTCGGAGTCCAGCTTATTGGGACGTTGAGGGTTTACGAAAAATTGAGGGACTGGAGTTGGTACAGCAGACTTTAGAGGAAGTGAATGTGGTAAAGAGGTGTATGCAGGCAGCTCAGGATCGACAGAAGAGTTACTTTGACCGACACCACAGAGAGGTTTCCTACGAGGTTGGAGATCGAGTATTTTTTAGAGTATCACCTTGGAGAGGTGTAATCCGATTTGGAAAGAAAGGAAAGCTAAGTCCGAGATATGTAGGACCGTATGAAATTATTGAGAAGATTGGACCGCTTGATTACCGATTACAGCTACCGGAGGAAATGTCCAAACTTCATAATGTTTTCCACGTATCGATGTTGAGGAGGTACCGTTCTGACCCGAGCCACGTGCTCAAACCTCCTGAGTTAGAGATTTCAAACGACCTTACCTATGAGGAGGAGCCTGTGGAAATTTTGGATCGGCAGACCCGACAGCTTAGTAACCGGGAGATTTCGAGGGTGAAAGTGAAGTGGAGCTTCCATTCACCTAAAGAGGCAACCTGGGAAGTGGAAAGCGATATGCGGTCACGGTATCTGCATTTGTTTCCCGATACTTGATACGTTTGAGGTATGTTTCGCTCGATTTTTTGATGTTTTGAGGTTGTGGTTAGAGGTTATGCATAGGAGTTAAGTTAGAAATGGAATTGCGATTTAGTTAAGTGTTGAATCTTTAAAAACTTGACTTGTTTAATTTTGGGGATGAAACTTTCTAAGGGGGGAGAGCTGTAACGCCCCGAAAAATTTTTAGAAATGATTATACGGAAAATAAGCGTGAAAATCAAAAGTTAAAACTGAAAATTCTGCCGAAAATTAGTGCAACAGCAGTGGAGCACGGGCAGGACACGACCGTGCCCGAGGTCGTGCTCATGAGGAATCCACGGCTCGTGCCTGGATCGTGCAGGAACAGTGCTCACACCATGCCTGGACACGGCCTGAGGCACGATCGTGCCCAGGGGCGTGCCCGCTTCTGGATGTTAAAAACATACGCGCGTTTCATTTAAGTTTTCATCCGAAAATCACCCAAACACTCTCAAAATTTCCTCTCAATCACTCCTGATCATTCCAGACATAAAACCTATCCTAGAATAACATATTTCCATCAATCTAACAATGTTTTCAGCCCCGAATTAAGTCTTTTTCACTCTTGGGTTCAAAGAAACGGGAATTAAGGTAATTATCCGATCCCGAGCTGAATTTTGTTGAAAAATAAGTGTGTTTGGTATGGTTTTAATGGGTTTTTGTTGTAGTTTATGATTCTATAAATGTTTAACCTTAAAACATAAGATTTTGTGAGATTGAAGAATTTTAGTTTTAGAGAATTTTGAGAATTTCGGGTAGAAATAAGTTGAAGGGGCTGAGATGTTGTGAATTTTGTGTTAAATGATTGGAAATGTGATTTAAATTATGTAGGAAATAATATTCAAAACCCGAATCGAAAATCGAGCGACGGATCGAATTTTAGAACCTGAGGTAAGTGCATTTATGCCACTTACTTGTTATATATGGTATTAATTCTCGTATGTTTAATGGTTCTTGCGGTAAAAAGAAATTGAATTGTGGTTGATAAATATATAAGTGTATGTATGCAAGTAGATGCTTACTAATGTGGTTTGATTTCGCGTACATGATTGGTTGTGGAATAAACGATAAATTGTGGTGAGTCTAGGATTGTTGCGAGGAAAGATTGGTATATGTTGATACTTATATTGTTGAGGATCATATTTATGTGGAAAAAGGTTGAAAAATTTGTTTATGACTTGATTATGTCGCATTTTTTAATTCATGCTTGAATGCTCATTGTGATTTATATGGCTACGGCCTCGGGAATGATTATGTTCATTCATTTCATATTGTATGGTCATTTTGAGCATTTTGCATGAAAATGAATAAAAGAGGTTTGGCCCAAATATACGTAAAG
This sequence comes from Breynia disticha f. nivosa, assembly GCA_948193385.1. Taxonomy (NCBI): domain Eukaryota; kingdom Viridiplantae; phylum Streptophyta; class Magnoliopsida; order Malpighiales; family Phyllanthaceae; genus Breynia; species Breynia disticha. The sequence continues at coordinate 11,506 of CANYCX010053391.1, forward strand.
ATCGAGTGAAGTCTCTCTTTACAAGGTAAATAAGGGGTTTGGCCCAAAAATGAAAGAGGATGAGTGGAGTCTCTCCTTATACGAAAACAAAGGGTTTGGCCCAATTTATGAAAATGTCGCGGGGATCGAGTGGAGTCTCTCCCTAGCGAGGTAAGGCTCCGTAGCGATGCATTGTGTGATTTGCACTAGCATTTGCATAATGCATACATTCATGAAATTTTAGTTGATGTTGCTGCGATTTTAGAATGCAAATGACATGGTTATTTATATGTGCAAAGGTGACATGAAAATTGTGATATGAATGGGTAAGTATGGAATGATTTGTTGTTGATTTTATGGATGTGCAATAGGTTGATTAATTTGAGTTATAATCTATGTAAATATGTTTATAATGGATGAATTGTGATGAATTAAATGTAGGTGGATAGTATATGGATGCCTTATGAATTGGTTGGTATGTCTAAGTTAAATTATGTGCAGATTGGCGTGAACAGTGGCCGAGCACGAGCTCAAGTTTGAGGTCGTGTTCAAGCACGGCCCAAGCTTGAGGTCGTGGTCTGGCATGACGCGTGCCTGAAGGAAAATCGTGCTGAGGCATAGGTCGTGCCTCAACACGAGGTCGTGTCGTGCCATCTTGGTGAGCACGACCTGACCGTGTTTGCTGGAACAGAAAAGAAAATGAAAATTTTCGTAAATTACGGTTGGGTATAAATTAAAATTTAACCCAAATAATATACTTAAGTTTATCTAAAATACCTTGAAGACTTAGTTTGGTTTTATTTGTGAACAAACACTCAAAAGAGAAATGTATTAGAAGATGAAATGAATTGTTGCTTTGTGTGTTAATTAATGCACCTAAACTATAGTGAAATCGGAGGAGGCTAGGTCGTCGATGCTGATGTTTCCCCTATGCATGCAACACAATATCTATAAGGATCGCTTGCTGAGTATTTTTAAATACTCACCTTTTATTCTGTTGTTAAATGTGCGCAGATCAACAGTAACGTGGTACAGGACTTTTTTTCGAGCGGAGCACGTGCGTGTGATACGAATTGCATAGGTCAGCTTCTGGTAGATTTTTGAGATTTTTCATAATTGTGGCATTTGTGTGGTTTTAAAACTAAATCAACAGCTTCCGCATATTTTTCATTATTTTGTATTGGGCTTGGTTTTAAAACTAAACGTTTGTATGTCACATTTGATTTCATTTACATATGTATGAAT
>CANYCX010053549.1:0-10618 GCA_948193385.1 Breynia disticha f. nivosa
AGAACGACCCAGCCACTTTGTTCCTCAAACCGTTCGACACTGTATTGAGATGAAAGTTGATGAATTCAATGATTTGTGCGCTTGGTTGATGATTCAATTGCTTGGTATTGAGATGAAAGTTCTCAAATATATCTATATATATATATATATATATATATATACATTTTAGCTACACATACAATTGCATGAAATTTGACCATTCTGGTTGTGTTGCTTACTGAGTTTCATAACTCACGCATTTTATGCCTGCCACGCTCAGCAGGAATTCAAGTTGAATAATTTTGGACGCGAAGGTGGTATATTGCTGCTCAATTCTAGGACTTGCTGTGAGAGAACCTGAGGTGGGCGGTGCACTGTGAAGGAATATTTTATTTTGTACATGACAGATCATACATAGTGCATTATTTGTATTTTGTTAGGTTATGATTGAAATAGGATCTTTCTGGTTCTTTTTCTTTCCTAACCTGTAATATTTTGTAAACTTCATGTTGTATTGGGCCTAGGCCTTCGTGAACTTTTGTAAATGTTTTGGCGAAATAAAATGTGCGTATTTGTTAAAGATGAGTTTAATTTTATTCCTCCCGTTCTTATTTCCTTTATATTTTATTCAAATTATTTATATCAAAACTTGATTTCCAAGTTTGAGTGTCACTTGAAGGGAAGATTATACGTAAGTGATAGTGGAATTTGGGGGTCACACTTTTGGGTAATACTACATCGATATAGTATGCTTGCTAGACACTGATCAATCTCACTCTTGCATCCATCCTAGTGTTCTCGTTGGAACCTCTACTTAGCTTCTTATGAGCAATATGCCTAGATGTGTTTTCCCATCGAAACATGTAATTACCTATGCACCCATTTGCTCCTCTAGGTGCCTACGCACCTATAGGCTCCTTTAATGCAATGTGCATAATAATGCATAAATTATATGTTATCCATTTCAATGATGTTCATACATCAATCAACTCCATCATTCATTCAATTTATCCATACATATCATTCAACTCTTAGTATTCAGGCACAACCAAATCACACATATCATCATATTTCAACAACCATCAATTATCATTGTTGAACACATCTCATTATGACAAACCATTTAACTTAATTTCTTAGCAACTTCAACATTTGAAATTCATTTCATGCACTTTTATATTTTTTATTAAACCAATCATTCTTAACCCTGTGCATAAAATCAATATCTAGGTAAGTGTGGGTTTATACTCTTACCTTGAATTTCTCAAAGTCCAAGCTACACTAGAACTTGACTTTGTTTGTAAGACCCTAATCTAATTAGCCTATTAATCACGTAATTAACCTACAAAAAAATTTTAAAAATTTTCTTGTACTATTATTTTTCTGCTATTTATTTATTAATCAAACACCATTTTAACATATAATAGTATACAACACAACCTACAACATGGTCTAGAACACGACCCGTGTTAGTGTAACATGTCCATGGGTACTTAAGAATAATCTTAACTTTGGACCAGTGGATCTCTCTGGGATCCTGCTAGAACCTACTGATTATACTCAGTGCATAAGCAATATCCGGCCTAGTACATAGCATAGCATACATAACAGATCATATAGCTAACACATATAGGACTTTTTCATACATTCTCTCTCTTCTTTAGAGGATGGACAATCCTTCTTAGAGAGAATGATCCCTTGTTGTAAGGGTAACAATCCCTTCTTGGATTGTTCTATACTAAACTGTCTCAGTATCTTATCTATGTACTTTTCTTGACTTAGTCCCAAGAAATGTTGTGATCTATCTTTATATATCCTTATACCAAGTATAACCTTGACTTCCCCTAGGTCTTTCATTGAGAAAAATGAATTCAACCATTTTTTAACTTACTGCAATGCTAAAATATTGTTTCCAATAAGCAGGATGCCATTGATATATAACACAAAGAACACTACTACACTCCCACTGAACTTATGATATACACAAGGCTCATCATAGTTCTTGGTGAATTTAAAATCCTTAATGAATTCATCAAAACAAATATTTTAACTCTTGGATGCTTACTTAAGTCCATAAATGGACCTTCTAAGCTTGCATACCTTATTAGGATATTTAGGATCGGCAAATCCCTCAAGTTGTTTCATGTAAACATCCTAGAGGAGGTTTCCATTCAGTAAATCCATTTTGACATCCATTTTCCACATCTCATAGTCCAAATATGCAGCTATGGAAAATAAAATCCTAATGGATTTGAGCATAACTACTAGTGAGGAAGTTTCATCATAGTCAATCCTATGAACTTGTTTGAAATATTTCTCCACTAGTCTGCCTAAAGATACCTCCTGCCCTTTATTTGAAGATCCATTTGCATTCAATTACCTTAACACCTTTTGGTAGATAAATCAAGTCCCAAACTTAATTATCGTAAATTGATTCCATTTCATTTCATGGTCTCTTACCATTTTCCCAAATTAGGACTCTCTATAACCTCTTAGTAAGAAGCAGGTTCATCATAATTAATGACTGTGTTATCCTGATCATCAGTTACAATGAACCTATACCGTTTGGGCTCATGATGTACCCTACTAGATCTTTTAGGTACTTATGTAATAGGATTTTTCCATAACTTCTCTTAGACTTGAGTCCATCTCCTCACTATCCTCTATGGGAATATGTATATCTATACCCTATTGCACAACCTCGAGTTGTACACTGCTCCTACTGTTTCTATTAAGAATAAATTCTTTATATAGAAACACTGTAATTCAAACAACAAACACTTGAATATTGTTGGGATTGTACAAATAGTATCCCTTAGTCTCTTTAGGATACCCCACAAATAAGCATTTGTCTATCTTGAATGAAAGCTTATTTGATGTTAACCTTTTAACATGGGCTTCACATCCCAGATTCTAAGAAAAGAAAAGTTAGGTTTTTGCCCGGTCCATATCTCATATGGTGTCTTTTTAGTTGCTTTAGTAGGAGATCTATTCAGTAGAAAAGCCATAGTCTCTAAGGCATAACACCAAAATGATATTAGGGGACCTGTTTAACTCATCATCAACCTAACCATGTCTAACAATGTTTGGATCCTCTTTTTAGATACACCATTCCACTGAGGTCTTCCTAGAGGTGTGAGTTGTGGTACTATACCACAATCTCTCAAATATTGGTCAAACTCTAGGCTCATATACTCGCCACTTCGATCCAATCGAATGGCCTTAATATGTCTACCTAACTGGTTTTCTACTTCATTCTTAAAATCCTTAAACCTCTAAAATGTTTCTAATTTATATCTTACTAAATATATATAGTCATACCAACTATAATCATCAATAAACACTATAACCACCTCTGGCTTGTGTACTTAATGGTCTACACACATTTGAGTGTATTAGATCAATAGTTCACTAGTTCTCTCTCCTTTCTTGTTGAAAGGATTCTTTATAGTTTTCTCGCGATTGCACGATTCATAAGTGTCTAATGATTTCCAATCAAAAGACCCAAGAACTCCATCTTTATAAAGTCTTTGCAAGCGTTTTTCACTTGTATATCCTAAACGACAATGCCAGAAGTAAGAAAGATTAAGCTCATCAAACTTAGCTTTCATATTTTCTACGTTGTAAACAGGCTCACAATTTGATAAGTCTATGATATATATACCGTTAATTAAGGATGAACATCAATAATGAACATCTCCACGATGTATGTTCATAACATTATTATCAATAATGAAAGAAAATCCATCAATATCCAATGTTGAAACTGAAATAATATTCCTACCCATTGTAGGTACATAAAAGTAGTTCAAAAGTTTTAATTATAATTCTATAGGCAAACATAAAACTAAGTCTCTTATCTCTATGGTAGAAACTCTAGCTCCATTTTTTACTCAGAGATCAACCTCCCCTCCTATTTTTAGCCTCTATACACTACAACAAATGTGTGAACCACATCCAGTATCCAATACCTATGATGTAAAAATAGAGAGATTTATTTCTATAACATAAATACCTGAAGTACATGCTCCATCATTACCTTTCTTCTTCTTCTCTCCAAATAACTTTGGACAATGTCTCTTCCAATGGCCCTTTTAAAGCAACTGTAACATAAGTTCAAAAGATGAGGCTTAAGAACTGCCTTGGGCTTAAACCCATCTTCCTTTGGCTTCAGTGGCATCTTTTCCTTGCCCTTGCTCTTCTTATTATCCTTCTTGACATCCTTCTTGACGTCTTTTTAAACCAACAATGTAGGTTATGGCTTCTTAAATCTTTCTTTAATAGTCTTAAGAATTCCATTCAACTCATTCACGGTCTTTTCCACCCCTTGCATGTAATAGTTAAGCACAACTTGATCATAACTAGATGGTAAGGAGTCAATGACTAAGTCAATGGCAAGCACTTATTTTAACTCTACTCAAAATCTCTCAAGAACATCTAAGTACCCTTTCATCTTGAGCACATGAGGACTAACTTATCCTTCAAGAGCCATCTTACATTATATAAATACCTTCACCATCAAATACCTCGCATGAAGGGCCTTCTCTTGGAACATTTCCTTAATATTGTTCATGATGTGGTACGCATCTTAATCCATGAACTATTTTTATAGCTCAGGGATTATAGTAGTCAACATCAAACAGGTGACATCGTTCGAATCCTGCTTTTCTTTCCAAAGATTCTCGAACGCATTCCTTACTGGTTCATCCAGAAGAGAGGCATCCAAAACTTCTAGCTTGTTCTCTTGTCTCAAAATAACGTGCAGGTTTTGAGCTTACTCTAGAAAATTAGACCCATTTGATTTATCCTTTTAAAGGATTGAGCGAAGGGAAAATTTGAGTTATTCAAATTCAGATTCATTTTCTACAAAGAAAGATTAAATAAGGTCAAATATGAGGTATTTAATCAAAAAACTCCCACTCAACAATGGATTAATATCCCATTAAATAATCCACTTGTTAGTGATTCATTTCATGGGATTGAGATCCACTTTTCACTTTGTTAAAGACTAGCTACTTAGGTAGGAATCCATACAATTATCTTTCCCAAAATGACTCTCGATTTCTAACGGGACAAGCACTTTCATATCGAGGCACTTCCCATTAATTGCCTAGGGCCGACACACCATCACAGACTCATGTTAAGTCCAAACCTACAATTAACGTGCTAACCATGATACTAATCTACCGCCACTCTAACATGGCAGCATAGAAAGCATCGATCTTAGCCTTACCTCATAAAGAAAATATAACGTGCTTAGCTTTGGCATGACCCACGCTTCAATGTTCGATGCCTTGATAGGTTGATAATTTAGAAAGGTAATTTGCTTGACTTACTATTTGTGGGATTAATTTTGATTCGATTACGGCTTATCATAGAAAATGAGAATTCGACAGATGTATAAGTTGCATATGTCCATCAACGTATAAAAGCATGTAAAAAGACTAAGTGCAGAAAAGTAAACGTGCAATCATGGGCCAATAAACCTACAACTAGGCCTATATTACTATATAGCATAATCTTGGGGCTTCAAGTCCATCTCAATATGGGTCTCCATCCTTCCTTGTTAGGTTCTATATCAGACTACCTTTCTTTCTGGGCCAGGCTTCGATTTTATACTAATTCTATACTAAAAACTTAATCTAAAAAAATAGGCTCAACAGACCTTTACAAACCATTTAATAAAATAGGCTTAGAAGGCCTTTACAACCAAAAACCCAAGCCCATGAAAGCACCAAGCAAAACATTCAATAAACAAATTTTCCTAACACCCATCTGGGCCCAAGGCCCATATGCTTAAACAAGATGAAATGCAAGATAATCCAATTTTAAGTTTTAAGCCCAAGCTGTGAAGAAAAATTGTGTCTTTGGGCTCCTTGAGTTTAAACCCAGTGATGGGCTTAGGCCAAGCCCAATATCATTCTTTGAATGAATGCACTCAAGCCCACAAGACAACACCAATTTATTTTGTGCAAAAAATAACAGTGATTCAATTTCTCTTTTACCAGTTTTCACATATATCAAAAATAAGTGAAAAATCTACATGAATGCATTTAAGTATAAAAATAAATACTTAACAAAATTTCATACACAAAATTTATAACTTCCCAATATCAATTTAGTCCCTAAATTTATAATTACAATCACATGTATGACTAAGTTTTGCTCCTCCTAAATTCATAAAATCAATTTTAGACAAATTTGATTTAAACTATGTCAAAATAGTCTTAAAACATCAAATTATGGACCTAGTTTTCATTTTATGAATTAAAACACATACCTACACGTTACCAGCCATGAATGGGATAAAAATTAACATAAACCATACTGTATTAACTCAATTTTAAACCCTAATTTATTGATCATACCATACAACCCATGTTTGATTCAAACTAGCTTACAAATTAGGTCAACTATGTGTTAATACATTAGTTGTAACATTTTCATCCTTAAATTCTATAATTAATAAGATAATTAAGATTATTAATGAAATTAATAATTTAATTGCTAAATTAAAGAAAACAAGAGATTTATTATAAGTTGATATGAAGTTGATTGTAAATATATATAAAATAATGAAGTTTTAGGAAGGAAAGTAAAGTACAAGAGTTGGAAGTAAAGTACAAGGGGTGGAAGAAAAGTACAAGGGGTGAGACTAAAGTACAAAGGGTGGCAGTAAATTAAAAGCGATGGGCACGACCGTGCAAAGTTTTCGATGACCAGACGTTCTTCGCTGATCTATTAAAAAATTGGAATGCTTCAAAAATTGAAGAATGACAAGGCTCGGTTTCATCTATAAAAAGGAAAGAAGCGGGTGAAAGGTTCAAAAGCTGAGAAAATGAGCGAGAGAGAGAGAGAGAGTTGAGACAAAATGGAAATAGAGGAATGAGAGGAGAAAGTAATAAAGAGAGATTTAAAAGTAACGAGCTAAGAATTGAGTCAGAGACACGCAAACGATCATAGAATCGAGCAAGGAATCGATTACTTTAATAAATATTGGAAAATCACTGCATGAACGACAAGAAAACAATATTGGATTTTTTGGTATAATATATTTTTAAGATTTATATTTATAAAGGATATTGTAAATGGTTATATAGGAAGTCAATTGGGTTAACGGGACAGGATCGGAGGCTAGAGGACTTCCAGAAAAATACATAATTACAGGTCAGTAATCCAAACTCACTTTTAATTAAGTTGTGTTGTGTGAACACTTAAATGAAAGATAATTAAATGGTAATGCCATGATGCTTGCGAATGAATATTAGTGGATATAGATTTATATAGACTGTTAGAATTGCTAACGTGTGGGAAATTGCTATTAAGACGTGTAGGGTTTGCACATATGCTATGGGGATGATAGTTGAAGTGTTTTGTCTGATGAGTTTGAATGAAACATGCATGTAAATCACCAAAAGATAAATTTAATTGTATATAGAAATTGGAAGCATGTGCATATGGTTGATTGATATGTTGTGATAGAAATAGCATAGTTATAGGTCAAATTCCTTTAAAGATAAAAAGAAAAAATATGATAAGTATTTTACAAGAAATAAACTAAGATAAGATATGTTTAATGAGGTGGATGACCTTTCATGACCTTATACTCCTCAGAAATATAAGAGTATGCCCAACAAATACAGTGAATAGTTTTGTATATGATTTTATAAAGATACATGATTGAACAATCGCACAAAAATTCGAAAAGAAAGAAAAGAGAAAACATGGAATATGAGAATGTATTCATATATACATTCAAATTATGAACACGTGCATGAAATACAGAGCGAAATGTGAATAGCTACATGAACGTTGTTTATGTATGCATATATGCAGTTATACATCTTCGGCTATACAAGATATCAGCACTGATCACAGCTTCGGCTGTACAAGACAACAACTTCAGCTATACAGGATCACAACTTTGGCTGTACAGGTTTACAGTTTCAAATGTACAGGATTGCATGACTTTTGCAAAAAGGTTTGCTACCGCTCCTCAGCACTTCCTCTCTCTACAGTCAAACAGATTCATATGTATAGTTATATGTATAGATAGTTGTTGTATGATATGTGTGTTGATATGCTTATATGAAATAACTATTATATGAAATGAAATAAACAGGTATTATTTATAACAGGTTGACAATCGGTTGATTACAAAGATACAGTAGTTGCATACCAACCATGCCTGAAAAGTATGAGTTATGTATTGGAAATGAATAGGAACATTGTAGGTCATATTACACTAACACGGGCTATGTTCTAGACCGAGCTACAGGCCAGACTGTATACTATTATACAAATACCTTATGTATGATTTTTAAAAGTTTTTAAATATTCAGCATCTTAAGTAAAATAAAGGTCAATCGCATGATTAAATACATAATAAGTATAGGATGTTTTATTTTGGTATCAGAGCAGGGATATGATCTTTGTATAGTAGTCATATGTGTGATTATGTGTATCGTGTGATATGTATATATTCATAGAATAATACGATCCAGTGATAATAAATATCAAAGAGAGAGGAAGTAGCAGACCCCTATGCTACAAGAAAAGGAAATACGTGATCATTATATCAAAAATGATATGATTATGAATGTCCACAGTAATAATAATTAGTGCATACAAAAAATTTTATCACATATCAGATTTAAGAATCTGATAAATTTAAAGGAAATTGAGAATAGAAGAAATTTTGTGAGAGCCAATTTGATAATAACTGAATAATAGTTAAACGAATAAAAGAATTTAGAAATATGGTACAGGAAGTATAAAAGGACAAGTTGGAGTTTATGATATTTTTAATCGATGGTAATAGATATCAAAGATTGAAAATAATTTTAACAGTAGAGAATTTTCTCTAGTATTTATCGGGAATTTTTCTTAAGAGAATTCAGCGGAACATATATGTAAGAAGCATGAATGCATGGATGTTAAATAGGAGGAATTTTTTTCTTTAAAGTAGGAAATCTGGTTGTGGAGGAATATAAGATGAAGTTGATAAGAGTATTACATTGAGCTTATTGGTTTAAATTCTAAGGAGAATAATAATATGGAAAAAGTGATGGAGAAATGTTCAGAAGGATATGAATAACAAGAGTTAAATGAGGAAGATTATATAACCTAAATAATGAGTACCTCTGTTCTAGATGTCTTATGGAAAAGAATGTGAATGAAGGTATCATATAAGAGGATAAAGAGGTATAGTTTTATTTTGAGGAAACCTGAGAACACTTTGATTTTGTTGTCAAAAGAAGAATATAGAAGGGAATTCAGATTGAGGAACGTTAATGGTAAACAAATTAGATAATTCCCAAAAAATTTTCTAGCATGACTTAAGAAAAGAGCATCAGCAAAAATGCACTAAAACTATAATCAATATGACAGAATGTTAAATTAATTATGTCTTTAGCCAGTATTGATTGAGATCAAAAGAAAAGAGAGGGATTAAAGTTTAGTAGGGAATCAAAGGAATTTCTAGAAAACTCAATCGCATGAACATAACAAATGATCTCGTTGATGATTTTGGATAATTTTTTAAGAAAATGGTTATAGAATTAGAAGAATAAGGAACAGAGATATATCTTGGAGAGAGAAACATTTATGTTGAGGATTAATGTTAGTTATGTGTGTAACGCCCTAAAATTTCAGAAAAATAAGAATGTTTTTAATTAAATATATAAAAAGGTGTATAAATTTTTTGCGATTTTAATAAATTAATAGGTTGGTGGAGGAATTGGAAGTTCGTGAAAAATAAGACTTTTAAAGGTGTTAGACCATCGGGAGAGAGAAAATCGGAAGAGGGGTAAACCATTAATGCCGAGGGGAAAATCGTCCTAAAAACCAAATTATATATATATATATATGTATCTCTAGCCTATCTCTCTTCATTCACTCTCTCTCTCTCACGTTTCTCTCTCTAGAAAAGCTCCAAAGCTCGGAAACCCTAACCAACCTTGAATCTCATCGAATCTTGGTGTTTGGGAGTTGTAGATTCGATTTAAGCTCTTGATTTGGTAAGTTTTCTCGTCTTAATTTCCTTAAATCCCGTTTTTCTAATGTACCTAACTTTCCGACGTGATATTTCATTCATTCGAGCTCTGATTTGAGTGAAATATGGCTTGTTGGAAAGCTTAAGATATGCATTAACCATTATTGGCCATTTTTTAATGTTAATTCAAGGTTTAGATACCTTAAATTGGTGTTTTAAACGGGTTAGGTCAAAGTGAAGGGTTTGGGTTTTCTAACCCTAAGTTTGGTTCGAAGTATTGTTGTTAGGGTTAGCTTCTTCGGGCTCTAGAGAGGTGAATTTAATGGACAATTTAATTGTGTTTTGTATAATGATGGAGTAAGGATTGATGATAGAAAATTGTTTAGGGTTCGAAAGAGAAATTGGAGGGAGAAAGATATAACTTGTGTATCGGATAATAGAATTCGTAGAAATATGCCTAAATGAGGTTATCTGAGAAGTTGGAGGTGGTTAGCAAAAAGAGATAAATTGAATTAAGTGAAGGGTAGGTAAGAAGAGTTAATGAGGAAAGAGGAATGGAAAAGAAATTATGAAATTAGTGAAGAGAGGTGGAAAAGAATTAGTAGATTAATTGGGAACTAAGAGGGAAAACATAAGAAAACATAA
>CANYCX010053595.1:0-11474 GCA_948193385.1 Breynia disticha f. nivosa
CCGACGAGGCCTGTTTGCAAACATCAAAAGAAATGGCCAAGTAAGGGCGTAACTTGAAAACTAGAGTCTGAGATCATGAGTGTTGCATTGAAATGCATTAGAGGTCATGCATTCGAAACCATCATGTAACATTTAACGTGATTACATGAATGCATGCTTGAATGTTGAGATTGGTTATGTGTGGATGAAGGAATGGATGTCATGTTTACAAATTGGATGATGACCTTAGTAGGTTTGTGAAATATGGTATGAATTGTTGTTGTGAAAATTATGCCACATGAATATGCATGTAAATGTTTTTATGTTCTTAGGACAATTACAAGTGATTGTGTTTGAAAATGAATTAGGTTTACAAAGAGTTGGCTGTGGATACATGGCTAAATGAGCATAGGTTGGTTACATGCGATTATATGTGAAACTAGATGAATATATTGATTAATAAGCTAGGTGGGATGATGATTTGTGTTAGGTAAATGTTGGAAATTATATGGTATGTTTTGTTGAATGTTTTATGCAGGAAACTAGAGATCCACAAGGGGTGGTAGCTAAGTACGCGCAGTCGCTGCGACCACTCGTACTTCAGCCACGACCACATGTCTATTTGCACTTGGACTACGCGTGCTGGCAGCGACAACACGTATTTGGCCACCACTGTGCATAGTTCATCTTGATCACGCGTGGATCTCTGATTTTCTGCCTTTTGAAGAGGCTTATGTATAGTTTATAATATGAAATTGTATGAGTTTGATATTCTATCTGTGATGTGATAATCGAAGCAAATTATATGACTGTTTGCCGTGTTTTGCTTGCTAAGAAGTTAAAATATATGATTAAGTGATAGGGAATGTTGTCCATTTGGTAATTGTTGTTTACTGAGTCTCGCGACTCACTGCATTTTATGTCTGTCGTGTGGGCATGGACTAGAGGGGATAATCTTTTGGACGAGAAGGGTAGATAAGTTGCTTGATTCTGACTGCGATGTCAGAGATCGAAGAACCAAGGTGGGTTGTTCACTAAGATGAATTTTGTTTTAAGATAGTGCATATCTTCTTTTGTTATGGTTATAATTGAAATGGAATTGAATCATTTCCTTTTCTTTCATAACCTTAAACATTTTATACCTTGGTTGGATTTTGAAAACAATCCTTCTCAAACATTGTAAAGCTATATTTCTATTAATGAACGTATATATTTTCTTTTAAATTTGTGTTCTTTACTTAGTATTTCAAATATATGATGTCCGGATCCGATTATCATCTTGAGAGAATTAATATAATAACATAAGACGATAGTCGAATTTGGGTGTCACAATTTCAATGGAAAAGCACATATATACCATCTAAGACTTTCAATTTTCTTTTTTATCATATCATTAAACTATTTTCTTAAATAATATTTTTGGAATTTATCTAAAAAATAACAAGTTATATGATAATCAGTGTTATCAGAATTAGATCGATAATTAAACTGAAAAAAGGATTGGTGGTTGGTTCATTAGTCGAACTGGTGGTTCATCGGTTGAACCAATAATTTAAAAATAATATAAATAAATTAATAAGTATATATAAATATATACAATAATTTAATATTCAAATTATTTAATTTTTTAGTACTTAAAATCGATCCGGTTCACCTATTGAACTGGCCAATTCTTCAGTCTTTATCGATTTAATACCAGTTTGCTTGCAAATCTGTTTGAATGATAAACTGGGACCAGACCAACCAGTTCACTGGTTCAACTGACCGATTCGGTCTAATTTTTATAACATTAATAATAACCATCCTCCTGAGGATAATCCTCAAAATTTATCCTTGTCTATAATTACAATTCTCCATTCCCATCGCCAATTGAGGCTCCAAGTCCCAATTGATAAGGATATGTCTTCAAAGAATCCTAATGGTTAAGCAACTCTATCTGTAATGCAATATTATCTTATATATCATGTATATCTGATCATACTGGTGTTTAAGTATAACCCTAATACCGTAGTTGTATATAATTGTTCTTAATGATCAATAAACATAAGTTGAGCACAAACCTTTACATGGTATCAGAGCTAATAAAAATCTCTTACCAGAGTACCACATCATGGATGGCACAACACCCATAAATGGCTCAACAGCCATTGTTCCTGTCGACGTCAACCAACAGAGTTCTATTCCCTCCATCTCTGTACCATTAAAGCTATCCTCTTCCAACTAATTGCTATGGCGTGTTTAGCTCTTACCCATACTTTGAGTATATAATTTGATTGGTCATATCGATGACATCACCTCTTGTCCATCAGCAACCGCAGATAATCAGCCTAACCCAGCCACTGTTGCATGGTACAAACACGATCAGCTCGTCCTCAACTGGAATATTTTTTTTGTTTTAGAAAATCTCCTGCCTCAAATCGTCACAGTCGAAATCGCCTTCGATACATAGAACAGGCTTGCTGCTACGTACGCTTTTCGGCTAACTACTCAAATTCACAGCTTACGCGATCCAATATCTTCTCTCTCTCGAGGTAATGATTCTATCTCAACATACATGCAGAAGGAAAAAACAATTGCGGATCTACTTGCCTCCTTTAATGCCCCTAGGCATTTTGACGATTTGAACGATTGGATTATTGTCGGTCTTGGTCTTGAATATCAACCCTTTGTGCGCGCCTACAAGCCCGCCAAGACACTATCTCATTTGATGACTTATATATGGATTATTACTCAGTGAAGAACTCCAATTAAATCGCAACAAACTGGCCACCAACACACTCAATGTTGCTGCCAATATTGCGCAAAGTTCCTCCTCAAAAACCATCACTGATCCCACACCTACAGCTGCTCTTATTTCCTCCAATTATGTTCAGGATGGTGGTGGAAGGTGTAGCCATGGTCGACATCGTGGTGGATGTGATCGTGGATGTGGGCGTTCCTCTTATTACAACAGACAATCTTCCTTCAACATTAACTATAATGTTCAATGCCACACCTGTCAAGGTTTTGGCCATGTGTTGCCTCAGTGTCCTTTTGGCCGCTCATCTTATTCCCCTTCGACAAATGTTGTTGTCATAATAAGAGATCGCAATCAACAAATTTGGGTTATGGACTCTGGGGTATCTCATCATATGACATCAGATCTCGACAATCTCGCCATTCATTTTGAGTATTCTGGCACCGATGAAGATACAATAAGCAATAGCACAATCCATCCAATCTCTCATCTTTGTTCATCCTCTTTACACTGTTCAAATAATTCTATTCTTCATTTAAATTATATTCTTCACATGCCTCACATCTTCCATAATTTATCATCTGTTCATGCTCTCACAAAATCTAACCCTATTTCTGTTGAATTCTTTTATGATAAATTTCTTGTTAAGGATATTTGCACGGGGCAAACTTTATGTTAAGGAATGAATAAAGATGGTGTTTATTTCCTCCAATAGCATCGTCTCTCTTCACCACCACAAGCTCATACTGCTTTTTCCACTTGGCTTCACCAATTAGTTCATTCTAATTATCGTATTGCCAGTCAAGTCCTTAAACACAATAATATTTCCTTTGCTCCTTTAAAAGAATCTTATTTCTGTAATGGTTCCTGTATTGGCAAAAGCCATACGTTTCCTAAATCATTATTTCAGGCTGCTCGACCTTTAGAATTAATTTGTAATGATGTCTGAGGACCTTCTCCTGTTAGTGTTATTGATGGTTCTCACTATTATTTACTTTTTCATTATCATTATTTTAAATACTCTTGGATTTATTTCCTCAAAAATAAATCTGAATTTTTGAGTGAATTCACCAAATTCTATCACTTTGTGGAGCGATTTTTTGGTACTACCTTATAATCTTTTTAGGTAGACTGGGGTGGTGAATTCCAAGCTTTTACACCGTATCTTGAAAAACACGGTATCTTAAAGCGTAGTTCTTGTCCATATACAATGAAAAAGAATGGTTGTGTTGAGAGAAAACATCGATATCTTATTGAAACATCTCTCTCTGCAATACACTCTGCTCATGTTCCCCTCAAATATTGAACCCATGTCTTTGACTGCACAAATCACATCACCAATAAACCTCCAACACCATTACTCCAGTACAATTCTCCTTGTGAAAAGTTGTTAAGAACGAAGCCAGATTATTCTCATCTTAGAGTCTTTCGGTGCTGATTTTATCCCTGGCTTTGACTTACAATAAGACTAAATTACAGTTGCGCTGCTCTGCCTGTGCCTTCTTAGGTTACAACAAAATTCAAAAAGGCTTCTGCTGTCTTGAACCATGTTTAGGAAAAATTTTTATTTCATTTCATGTTCAATTTGATGAACTTATTTTTCCTTTTGTAGGTCTGATGTCATCTACTACAAAAAAGTGTGCCCCGTCGTCCACAACTCAATCAGCTTCTCTGTTACCATTCGTCGATCTGTCGTCGACGACACTAACCTCCCTAGGATGATAACATCCTCAAGCACCACACATGTATCCTTCACTATTGATCCCACACACGACTGTCGTCTCTCCCATGCCTGAATCCCTGTCGCCAGCCTACACGCCTGTCATTCTATAGACATGGCCACAAACATATTGACAGCCAGCCTCCATACACATGCAGCACAACTCAAGTCTTTCCACTACCTCACCTGGATTTAATCTTGTTGTGGACCTACCAATCACTCAAGCTACTTCCTCTCTAACCATTGTCACAAAAACAAATCCTATGGCGACACGCTCTCAAGCTGGATCCTTAAACCTAGAGTTTTAGCAACTGTCGTGTTTGATCCTAAAGTTCCCTCCTCCTTCACGCAAGCAAACAAATCCTTGCACTGAAGACACGCTATGTTTAATGAATATAAAGCCTTAATCCATAATGGCATATGGGTATTGGTTCCTCCTAATTAATCCACAAATTTTATTGGTTGTAAGTGGGTCTTTTGTCTCAAATGTTAACCCCGATGGCTCACCTCCAATTTACAAAGCAAGGCTGGTTACTAAAGGATTCAATCAATGTTCTGGCTTGGATTACAAAGAAACTTTTAGTCTGGTAATCAAACTTGCCACTCTTCACTTAATCTTGAGTATTGTCGTCTCTTCTGACTAGTCTATTAAACAACTTGACTTATCAAATGCATTCCTACATCGAAAGTTTGATGAGCACATCTACATGAAGCAACCCGTAGGATTCGTTGATAGTAATAGACCCAATCATTTCTGTCTTCTTTGCAAATCACTTTATGGCCTCAAGCAAGCTCCTCAGGCTTAGTTCAGTTACTTACGAGATGCCTTATTAACTCTTGGCTTCTCCAGCTCTCACATGATCAATCTTTATTCTACTACAATGCCAACTGTATTTGCCTTTATTTTTAATATATGTAGATGACATTCTTTTTACAAGATCCTCTATAGATTACATTGATTCAGTAATCGCTAATCTACGATTAAATTTTGGATTAAAAGATCTTGTAGACTACACCACTTTCTGGGCATAGAAGCAAGATGGACTCAATTTGGTGTCACGCTCTCTTAAGCTCATTATACGTCTGAAATCCTGGTTGATATGAACATGCTCAATGCCAAACCAAACAGTACTCTAATTTTTGTTCTTCCTTAACACTTAAGCGTGTTGCTCATGACTCAAAGCTGCAAGAAGCCTTCGATCCTACATTGTACCAATATATTGTGAGCAGCTTCCAATATCTCTATATCACTAGACCCGATTTATCCTATGTTGTGCAGTGCGCCTCGTAATACATGCACCAGTCGAAACAAACCCATTGGATTATTGTGTAACACATTTTGCATTATGTTGTTGGAACCACAACTATGGGCACTTACCTACAACACTCAAGTGATTATTCTCTTTCAATTTATTGCAGCACAAATTTGGGAGGAGATAAAATCGATTGCAAATTGACTACAAGCTATGTTATCTATGTCAAAAATAATTTGATCTCATGAAGCTCTAAGAAACAGCACGCGGTCTCGCGTTCCTCCACCAAAGCTGAATATCGTTCCTTGGCAACTGCAACAAGTGAAGTGTTATGACTAGTTTCTTTACTTAAAGAAATTGGCCTACCTCCTCTTACACCTCCAAAATTATGGTGTGATAATCTTGGAGCCACTTATCTCAGTGGTAGTCCAATTTTTCATACTTGGTCAAGACATCTAGAGATTGAATTTCACTTTGTTTGGGATCTTGTCTCAAAGAATTAACTCCACATTAGCTATATCTCCACAGAATACCAAGTAGCTGATATTCTTACCAAATCATTTCCTAAGTCCTTCATCTCCTCCATTTGTAAAATCCCCACCTACACCAATGAACCCACCTCCATCAACAAAGACATCTCCACCTTCAATTAACTCTACATCACCATCAATTCAATGTCTCTAAGTTTCACTCTTCACCACCACCTGATCACTCCCCACCACATGTGCTTTCTCCACTGCAAATGCATTCATCGTCACCATTTGTGCTTTCTCCACTGCCAATTCATTTACCACCGCTGCCACTTGTTCTTTGTCCACCCCCGCCAGTTTACTCACCTCCGCCGCCAATTTACTCGTCTTTGTACCCTCCAGTGCATTCTCCACAACCACCAGCAATGCTTTCTCCACCACCAGCACCACCACTTTAGTCACTACCAGTTTACTCACTATTGTCACCTCGAGTTTACTCACTGTCGACACCTCCAGTTTTATATCATGAAAATCCCTATCAAGAACGCTTAAAGGTGATAAATCTTACAATTCTATTTCTTTTTTACATTATTGGTCATACTTAATCATAAAATATACATTTTTTAAGGAAGAAGGAAGAGATAGAAATGCATTACTAAGTTGCAGTGAATGATTGTTCTTAAAATATGAAGCTTTCTGTGCAGTGCCACTCTTTTTTGTAACCTATTTGAGACCATATATCTATATCAATCTATTATATTTTTCTACCAATTTAACAAATAATATTTACAGAGAGAATGAAGAAGGTTGGCTTTTTATAGAATGAGAATGATATGAAGGGAATTCGAGGATCTAGTGGATTCGTAGTGGGTTCTTGGATTGTTAATTTTTAGCTATTGCTTTTGTCTTACATGAAATTCCAAAGTGAAACATTACCTCTATTTGAAAATATTATCAACATCTAAAGAGGACAAGACTATTGTATTTTTTGAGTAAAATAAAGTGATGGTAAGAGCTGATGCAGCAAGGCTTTGTATACATGTAATTGTGAAATGAAAAGAACGCTTTTTACTCATTTAAGGTGTTTGAAAAAATTATTTATCAATTTAATGCGATTTGAAAAATAATTATCAGTTTAGGGTGAAAGTAAAAATAACTACTAATTTAGGGTTTTTTTAGTTGTCAACAAACAACACTTGTGGACTAAACTTAACATCACTCGTCAATATCAACTCTCATAATTTGCCAATCATTCCATGATTAAACTTGTTATCCAATCATTCCTTAATTGGTTAATCATTCTATCATAACTCAATAATTTGACAATGATTTCTTATTATTAACTGATATTTGCAAGCATCATTAGGTAATATTTTTGTGAAATCACACCAATAATTAATTTTTAATAATTATGTAATAATTTAATTATAATTGATTAATAGGTGATTAATAGGTGATTATAAAATTAATAGGTGACAAAAAAATCACAAAAATCTATAGAACTGGACTGTTGTCTTATTGCTAATTTTTTCGAACAACTGTTCAAAGACCAACATCATGACGTGGTTGGTGACGTTCAGTATCCATCAGAATATGGGCTAACCCTAGCTGACGAAGTGTATTGTCACGTCGTATTTCTTGTGGCGTAAAAACAGGAGCGTCCATATGCATAGCCGTGTGATAGGAATTGAATGATTGGCAATGCATGAATGGATCTTGAGTTGAGTAAGAAGGAAAAAAGAAGGTGCAGACAATGGGAACAAAAGTCTTGAAACAGCGTCTGGGATGGACCGGCGTCAGACTTACGTGGTGGACTGAGAAAATAAAAATCTTAAAACATTCCACCACGATTTGAAGGATCAGGATCCTCTCTGTGTGATTGCTCTCCATATTAGAGGCGGTACTGCTTTATGCTGGGATTGGAGTGGAATTTGTATCCCAGTATGACATCTTCTTTCATGCCGACATCCTTGCTGAGTAGTTTGGGGGTTTGGATACTGGTTGTGGTATGATGGTGCGCACGGTGGATTACTGCCATGCGACGGTCCTCCCCAAATGCATGTTGACCACTCAACTCAAGACGACGATCATCATTTATGTTAGATATTGTAGTAATATGCTTCAGAGCATCAGCCTTAGGTCATAGGAAAAAATTTAATTAGTCAAAAATGGTATTAAAGAAATTTAGAAAAAAATTTGTGTACTTACAGAAGAACCAACTGATGTCCCACGTATCCCGAAGCAACGTCGAATTACTCTACAGTACCACTCCATGTATTCACTGTGTTAGTGAAGCGTGGAAGGTCCATGTGGCGCACGTAGAATAAGCTTTTGTCGTTGGTCCCATATAGCAATCCACTCAGCATGCAATACATACTAGGTATGTTGTTAACTATGTAAATCAACGTGATGTTGATTTTTCATGTCGAGTGGATTGCATTGCTACATCACTCTATCGAATGGATGCCACTCGATGATATGGATGCAAATCAAATGTACCAATCCCATCCACATTTGTTGTCCAACCAAGCAATATTCATGAAATTTTTGTAATACGTAATTATCATACGACTCACACACGATCTGTGAAAAATAAAGAAAGCATTTAATATTGAATTATTACAATTATTTTGTGTAAATAATTAAAAATAAAACTTACATTGTCTTGTTTAGACGTATCAAATAAATTTTGTATGTGTTCCAATGTATGACTTGGAACTTGTGTGAAATTTTTGTTCTGTTCCCATCTACATATAATGAAATAACAATATTAATTTGAATGAAATTATGAATAAAAGGACAAATGAAGATGTGTAAGAAATATAAATGTGTTACCTACCTGCAAGAGGAGCATCAAAATGAACACCAATGTCCTCAATTAGGAGACCTATGAATAGAAATTGATCCCAGACCCATCCTTGTAGTAAAAATAATGGTCTGGCAATCTGGGACACTATGGATATCTATAAGATAAACATAGCCCCTAAACAACACTGGTAAGCAAGATGAGCTCCAACTATAAGTGGAAGTCTACTCCAAATCTGCCAAATACAACAAGTAATATAGGCTCACTTTGCTGGTGTATTTTGTGCCGAATAAGCAGCCACCAAACAATCATAGAATATAGGCACGTGTGTATTGGTTGATGATGCTTTGATTAGCTCTAGGGCCTGGCATAAGAATGATGTCCACTATTCAGGTGGCCCTTACCAAACAACCCCTTATTACACCTTGTGGGGGAGCTACACCTAATAATTCTTGGCACATATCACTCCACTATTTTGAGAGAAGCCCACTAAGAGGATAACCATCAGTGGGAAATCTTGTCTGAATTGCCATATCATGTAACATGATGATATGCTCTCCTTCAGGTTGATCGAAAGTATGAGTCTTCATATGCGACCACTCTACTAGAGACGTTATCAAATGGTGATTTAAAGAAAAAACCCAATCTATTCTCTTCCGTGGAAACCTGTCTGATGTGACAAGTGCAAGACACCAGGATTCATTAGCTCTAGATGGCCTCGTAGTGGTACATCGTCTACAATCAATCGATGTGCTCACATTCAAAATAAATTTAATGAACACTTTATAAATAGTTTGATAAGACAAATAAAAAAGAAATATTAAATTTAATTAAGTTATTGTATTGATGTCAGACTATATTGCCTGATCAATGCTCGGATTGCAAGTGTAATAAGCGACCATCAATGCTGCTAAGGTTAATGTATTAGCGTTGACTATCCATCTTCAATAATATGGAAAAAAATGTTTGAAACAACATATCTTTTTCCTTATTTAACTATCTCATGATTAACTTTAATTATTCATTTAAAACTTATATAATTTCAAACTTTTTCATTTCTAATCACTTTATTCATATTTGTTAACATCCATAAGTAATTATAGGATTAAATAGATTCGAACATATCAGATTTCAACAAAACAGAAGCTCAGCATAGGTTAGAAGTGAAAGAGCACGACTCGTGTTGACCATCGTGCTGACTAAGTTCCATATGAGCACGATATCGTTATGTGTTAATCAATTAAGTTCCCAGATCATTCAACACACCCATCATGTTAGTTAGGCACGGCCCGTGTTGAATGTATGCAACTTAATATCAACCTGTTTTCATCCTAAAAAACTTATACGATTAAAAAACCATGTCAAACACTCATTTCATATATTAACAGCATCATATGTCAACCATATGTACACATCATCCTCATATCTATCAAGTCAAACTAACTCACATAACAACATAACAACCAGCCAATCTATCAACATAATATATGAACATGCAAAAGGAACTCATCAAATCCTAATGGCATCGGCAGAAGAGAGAAGTGGATCAGGTAGCAGCTCTTCAACCTGGTCACTAGCAATTGAAGATGCTAACACTGATGCCTCTCACTGTCAATACCTGTACCTGAAATAAGCATTGCAGTTGCATGAGTTCCGAGCTCAGTAAGTAATCTTTAATTCATTTTACCAAGTATAAACATTCATTCGTATAATCAAATAACATACACATATTCATCAATTAATATAAATTGATATTATCTCTATTATTTTTTTTCTTTTAAACTCATTTTCCTTTTGAATTGTATAATCATTGGTTGTACTTTCTCGTTCATCATAAATTCCTAACTTTCGTCTCCCTATTAGTTGAAAACATTTTTCCACCTCCTTTTCATATGGACCTAACTTCCATCTCCCTACTCCCGCCTCCGAATGATCAATCATATATCACCTTTCCATCACCTTTCCATATCACATATCTCACATCATATATCACATATAACCATAAACACGTTCACGTACCTTTTTCGCATGCCTTTTCATTTTGCATACCTATTTTCTTTTGAATCGTAAATACAATTCCATAGACATTTCACATTTTTCACATATCATTTTTATTTTAGTACGCTCATATCTTATCATTTCCATTTCATTTCCATAATAAACATATGATATCATTTTGTATTTGCATTTCGTATGCATTCATTTTAATTTAACCATATGGTTAGTAGATATACTCACCTCTAACTAAGATACTCAGACTAGTATGAGCCCAAACTCTGTCTCGATCTAACCTGCTGTCCTAAACAACAAATTACATGAATTCTTATCACAATAAATTCTAAAAATCAATCATATGCATGCTTTAACTTAATCCTAAATATTTCTAACTTTAATTCTTTATAAATTCATACTTAAGTTAAAAATTACAAAATATTACCTTTGCAGTTTTGCATTATCGACTTAGGAATCGATATTTGGCTTCCTACTAGAGTTTGATTCGTACAATTTA